>JAUJYP020000165.1:307500-545000 GCA_030674075.2 Linum usitatissimum | reverse complement strand
GAGATCAGGGTCAATAGGCAATCATAAATGATTACAGCCTAAACAAATATATTTCGTTATTCACATCAGTTAATAATAAAACCAATCTTTCAAAAGTATTCAACTCAAACGGTAGTGTATAAAAGAATTGAAAAAAGAAATTTTTCTCAGTTTCGAACTACGCTGACTTTGATCCCGAGTTTCGGGTACGTAGGCCATCAGAAAAGATTCGAGACCACCTATATAGAAAGTTGATATTTTCTTTAAGTCTAGGGTAAATTTGATCTCCAAAAATCAAACTCAATATATTCCGTCAAGTCTACAGAAAATATCATCCAACTTTCAAGACAAAATATCTCGAGCACTAGAATTAACGGATTACTGAAACTGAAGTTTATCAATCCCAAACTACACCGACTTTGATCAGGAGAACCGGGTACGCGGGGAATTAAAAATAATTGGAGTCCTCCCAAAACAATCTCTCTCGTTATCGGTAACGTCCAATATCACCAAACTTTCTTAAGGATTCAACTAGAGCACCATAGTATAATTGCATTGCAAGCCCAAACCAAATTTATCAATTTTGAACTACGCACAGTTTGATCCTGAGACCCGGGTACTTAGGGAATCATAAATTATTACAATCCACCCAAACAAATATATCTTGCTATACATAACGGTTAATATCACCGAACTTTCAAAAGAATTCAACTCGAGCACCACGGTCTAAATGAATTGCGAAACCGAATAAATTTTTATTAATTTCAAACTACACTGACTTTGTTCCCAAGATCCAGGTACATAGGCAATCATAAATGATTACAGCCCAAACAAATATATTTCGTTATTCACAACAGTTAATAATAAAACCAAACTTTCAAAAGTATTCAACTCGAGCAGTAGTGTATAAAAGAATTAAAAAAAAGAAATTTATTGCCAACTTCAAACTACGCTGACATTGATCCCGAGTTTCGGATACGTAGGCAATCAGAAAATTCGAGACCACCTATATAGAAAGTTGGTATTTTCTTTAAGTCTAAGGTAAGTTTGATCTCCAAAAATCAAACTCAATATTTTCCGTCAAGTCTACAGATAATATCATCCAACTATCATAAAAATTTTAACTCGAGCACTAGAGTATTAACGAATTACAAAAACAGAAGTTTATCAATCCCAAAGTACACCGATTTTCATCAGGAGAACCGGGTACGCAAGGAATTAAAAATAATTGGAGTCCTCCCAAAACAATCTCTCTCGTTATCGGTAACGTCCAATATCACCAAACTTTCTTAAGGATTCAACTGGAGCACCATAGTATAATTGCATTGCAAGCCCAAACCAAATTTATCAATTTTGAACAACGCACAGTTTGATCCTGAGACCCGGGTACTTAGGGAATCATAAATTATTACAATCCACCCAAAAAAATATATCTTGCTATACATAACAGTTAATATCACCGAACTTTCAAAAGAATTTAACTCGAGCACCACGGTCTAAATGAATTGGGAAACTAGAACAAATTTTTATCAATTTCAAACTACACTGACTTTGTTCCCAAGATCCAGGTACATAGGCAATCATAAATGATTACAGTCTACCAAAAATGATATATCTAGTCATCCATAACGATTAACATCACCAAACTTTCAAAAGAATTCAACTCGAGCACCATAATGCAAATGGATTGCAAACCCAAACCAAATTTATCAATTTTGAACTAAGCAGACTTTGATCCCGAGATCAGGGTCAATAGGCAATCATAAATGATTACAGCCTAAACAAATATATTTCGTTATTCACATCAGTTAATAATAAAACCAATCTTTCAAAAGTATTCAACTCAAACAGTAGTGTATAAAAGAATTGAAAAAAGAAATTTTTCTCAGTTTCGAACTACGCTGACTTTGATCCCGAGTTTCGGGTACGTAGGCCATCAGAAAAGATTCGAGACCACCTATATAGAAAGTTGATATTTTCTTTAAGTCTAGGGTAAATTTGATCTCCAAAAATCAAACTCAATATATTCCGTCAAGTCTACAGATAATATCATCCAACTTTCAAGACAAAATATCTCGAGCACTAGAATTAACGGATTACTGAAACTGAAGTTTATCAATCCCAAACTACACCGACTTTGATCAGGAGAACCGGGTACGCAGGGAATTAAAAATAATTGGAGTCCTCCCAAAACAATCTCTCTCGTTATCGGTAACGTCCAATATCACCAAACTTTCTTAAGGATTCAACTAGAGCACCATAGTATAATTGCATTGCAAGCCCAAACCAAATATATCAATTTTGAACTACGCACAGTTTGATCCTGAGACCCGGGTACTTAGGGAATCATAAATTATTACAATCCACCCAAACAAATATATCTTGCTATACATAACAGTTAATATCACCGAACTTTCAAAAGAATTCAACTCGAGCACCACGGTCTAAATGAATTGCGAAACTAGAATAAATTTTTATTAATTTCAAACTACACTGACTTTGTTCCCAAGATCCAGGTACATAGGCAATCATAAATGATTACAGCCCAAACAAATATATTTCGTTATTCACAACAGTTAATAATAAAACCAAACTTTCAAAAGTATTCAACTCGAGCAGTAGTGTATAAAAGAATTAAAAAAAAGAAATTTATTGCCAACTTCAAACTACGCTGACATTGATCCCGAGTTTCGGATACGTAATCAGAAAATTCGAGACCACCTATATAGAAAGTTGGTATTTTCTTTAAGTCTAAGGTAAGTTTAATCTCCAAAAATCAAACTCAATATTTTCCGTCAAGTCGACAGATAATATCATCCAACTATGATAAAAAATTTAACTCGAGCACTAGAGTATTAACGGATTAAAAAAACAGAAGTTTATCAATCCCAAACTACACCGACTTTGATCAAGAGAACCGGATACGCAAGGAATTAAAAATAATTGGAGTCCACCCAAAACAATCTCTCTCGTTATCGGTAACGTCCAATATCACCAAACTTTCTTAAGGATTCAACTGGAGCACCATAGTATAATTGCATTGCAAACCCAAACAAAATTTATCAATTTTGAAATACGCACACTTTGATCCCGAGACCCGGGCACTTATGGAATCATTAATTATTACAATCCACCCAAAAAAATATATCTTGCTATACATAACAGTTAATATCACCGAACTTTCAAAAGAATTCAACTCGAGGACCACGGTATAAATGAATTGCGAAACTAGAACAAATTTTTATCAATTTCAAACTACACTGACTTTGTTCGCAATAGGCAATATTAAAAGATTACAGTCTACCAAAAATGATATATCTAGTGATTCATAACGGTTAACATCACAAAACTTTCAAAAGAATTCAACTCGAGCACCATAATGCAAATGGATTGCAAACCCAAACCAAATTTATCAATTTTGAACTAAGCAGACTTTGATCCCGAGATCAGGGTAAATATGCAATCATAAATGATTACAGCCCAAACAAATATATTTCGTTATTCACAACAGTTAATAAAATAACCAAACTTTCAAAAGTATTCAACTCGAGCAGTAGTGTACAAAAGAATTGAAAAAAAAAAAATTTTTTGCCAACTTCAAACTACGCTGACATTGATCCCGAGTTTCGGGTACGTAGGCAATCAGAAAATATTCGAGACCACCTATATAGAAAGTTGGTATTTTCTTTAAGTCTAAGGTAAGTTTAATCTCCAAAAATCAAACTCAATATTTTCCGTCAAGTCTACAGATAATATCATCCAACTATCATAAAAAATTTAACTCGAGCACTAGAGTATTAACGGATTAAAAAAACAGAAGTTTATCAATCCCAAACTACACCGACTATGATTAGGAGAACCGGGTACGCAAGGAATTAAAACTAATTGGAGTCCGCCAAAAACAATCTCTCTCGTTATCAGTAACATCCAATATCACCAAACTTTCTTAAGGATTGCAAGCCCAAACCAAATTTATCAATTTTGAACTACGCACACTTTGATCCCGAGACCCGGCACTTAGGGAATCATAAATTATTACAATCCACCCGGACAAATATATCTTGCTATACATAACGAGTTAATATCACCGAACTTTCAAAAGAATTCAACTCGAGCACCATGGTCTAAATGATTTGCGAAACTAGAATAAATTTTTATCAATTTCAAACTATAGTGACGTTGTTCCCAAGATCCGTGTACATAGGCAATCATAAATGATTACAATCTACCAAAAATGATATATCTAGTTATTCATTTCGGTTAACATCACCAAACTTTCAAAAGAATTCAACTCGAGCACCATAATGCAAATGGATTGCAAACCCAAACCAAATTTATCAATTTTGAACTAAGCAGACTTTGATCCTGAGATCAGGTACATAGGCAATCATAAATGATTACGACCCAAACAAATATATTTCGTTCTTCACAAGAGTTAATAATAAAACCAAACATTCAAAAGTATTCAACTCGAGCAGTAGTGTATAAAAGAATTGAAAAAAAAATTTTTTGCCAACTTCGAACTACGCTGACTTTGATCCCGAGTTTCGGGTACGTAGGCAATCAGAAAATATTCGAGACCACCTATATAGAAAGTTGGTATTTTCTTTAAGTCTAAGGTAAGTTTGATCTCCAAAAATAAAACTCAATATTTTCCGTGAAGTCTACAGATAATATCATCCAACTATCATAAAAAATTTAACTCGAGCACTAGAGTATTAACGGATTAAAAAAACAGAAGTTTATCAATCCCAAACTACACCGACTATGATTAGGAGAACCGGGTACGCAAGGAATTAAAACTAATTGGAGTCCGCCAAAAACAATCTCTCTCGTTATCAGTAACATCCAATATCACCAAACTTTCTTAAGGATTGCAAGCCCAAACCAAATTTATCAATTTTGAACTACGCACACTTTGATCCCGAGACCCGGGCACTTAGGGAATCATAAATTATTACAATCCACCCAGACAAATATATCTTGCTATACATAACAGTTAATATCACCGAACTTTCAAAAGAATTCAACTCGAGCACCATGGTCTAAATGATTTGCGAAACTAGAATAAATTTTTATCAATTTCAAACTATAGTGACGTTGTTCCCAAGATCCAGGTACATAGGCAATCATAAATGATTACAGTCTACCAAAAATGATATATCTAGTTATTCATTTCGGTTAACATCACCAAACTTTCAAAAGAATTCAACTCGAGAACCATAATGCAAATGGATTGCAAACCCAAACCAAATTTATCAATTTTGAACTAAGCAGACTTTGATCCTGAGATCAGGGTACATAGGCAATCATAAATGATTACAGCCCAAACAAATATATTTCGTTCTTCACAAGAGTTAATAATAAAACCAAACATTCAAAAGTATTCAACTCGAGCAGTAGTGTATAAAAGAATTGAAAAAAGAAATTTTTTGCCAACTTCGAACTACGCTGACTTTGATCCCGAGTTTCGGGTACGTAGGCAATCAGAAAATATTCGAGACCACCTATATAGAAAGTTGGTATTTTCTTTAAGTCTAAGGTAAGTTTGATCTCCAAAAATAAAACTCAATATTTTCCGTCAAGTCTACAGATAATATCATCCAACTATCATAAAAAATTTAACTCGAGCACTAGAGTATTAACGGATTAAAAAAACAGAAGTTTATCAATCCCAAACTACACCGACTATGATTAGGAGAACCGGGTACGCAAGGAATTAAAACTAATTGGAGTCCGCCAAAAACAATCTCTCTCGTTATCAGTAACATCCAATATCACCAAACTTTCTTAAGGATTGCAAGCCCAAACCAAATTTATCAATTTTGAACTACGCACACTTTGATCCCGAGACACGGGCACTTAGGGAATCATAAATTATTACAATCCACCCAGACAAATATATCTTGCTATACATAACAGTTAATATCACCGAACTTTCAAAAGAATTCAACTCGAGCACCATGGTCTAAATGATTTGCGAAACTAGAATAAATTTTTATCAATTTCAAACTATAGTGACGTTGTTCCCAAGATCCAGGTAGATAGGCAATCATAAATGATTACAATCTACCAAAAATGATATATCTAGTTATTCATTTCGGTTAACATCACCAAACTTTCAAAAGAATTCAACTCGAGCACCATAATGCAAATGGATTGCAAACCCAAACCAAATTTATCAATTTTGAACTAAGCAGACTTTGATCCTGAGATCAGGGTACATAGGCAATCATAAATGATTACAGCCCAAACAAATATATTTCGTTCTTCACAAGAGTTAATAATAAAACCAAACATTCAAAAGTATTCAACTCGAGCAGTAGTGTATAAAAGAATTGAAAAAAGAAATTTTTTGCCAACTTCGAACTACGCTGACTTTGATCCCGAGTTTCGGGTACGTAGGCAATCAGAAAATATTCGAGACCACCTATATAGAAAGTTGGTATTTTCTTTAAGTCTAAGGTAAGTTTGATCTCCAAAAATCAAACTCAATATTGTCCGTCAAGTCTACAGATAATATCATCCAACTATCATAAAAAATTTAACTCGAGCACTAGAGTATTAACGGATTAAAAAAACAGAAGTTTATCAATCCCAAACTACACCGACTATGATTAGGAGAACCGGGTACGCAAGGAATTAAAACTAATTGGAGTCCACCCAAAACAATCTCTCTCGTTATCAGTAACGTCCAATACCACCAAACTTTCTTAAGGATTGCAAGCCCAAACCAAATTTATCAATTTTGAACTACGCACACTTTGATCCCGAGACACGGGCACTTAGGGAATCATAAATTATTACAATCCACCCAGACAAATATATCTTGCTATACATAACGCTTAATATCACCGAACTTTCAAAAGAATTCAACTCGAGCACCATGGTCTAAATGATTTGCGAAACTAGAATAAATTTTTATCAATTTCAAACTATAGTGACGTTGTTCCCAAGATCCAGGTAGATAGGCAATCATAAATGATTACAGTCTACCAAAAATGATATATCTAGTTATTCATTTCGGTTAACATCACCAAACTTTCAAAAGAATTCAACTCGAGCACCATAATGCAAATGGATTGCAAACCCAAACCAAATTTATCAATTTTGAACTAAGCAGACTTTGATCCTGAGATCAGGGTACATAGGCAATCATAAATGATTACAGCCCAAACAAATATATTTCGTTCTTCACAAGAGTTAATAATAAAACCAAACATTCAAAAGTATTCAACTCGAGCAGTAGTGTATAAAAGAATTGAAAAAAAGAAATTTTTTGCCAACTTCGAACTACGCTGACTTTGATCCCGAGTTTCGGGTACGTAGGCAATCAGAAAATATTCGAGACCACCTATATAGAAAGTTGGTATTTTCTTTAAGTCTAAGGTAAGTTTGATCTCCAAAAATCAAACTCAATATTGTCCGTCAAGTCTACAGATAATATCATCCAACTATCATAAAAAATTTAACTCGAGCACTAGAGTATTAACGGATTACAAAAACAGAAGTTTATCAATCCCAAACTACACCGACTTTGACTAGGAGAACCGGATACACAAGGAATTAAAAATAATAGGAGTCCACCCAAAACAATCTCTCTCGTTATCGGTAACGTCCAATACCACCAAACTTTCTTAAGGATTCATTTGGAGTACCATAGTATAATTGCATTGCAAGCCCAAACCAAATTTATAAATTTTGAACTACGCATACTTTGATCCCGAGACCCGGGCACTTAGGGAATCATAAATTATTACAATCCACCCAAACAAATATATCTTGCTATACATAATAGTTAATATCACCGAACTTTAAAAAGAACTCAACTCGAGCACCACGGTCTAAATGAATTGCGAAACTAGAATAAATTTTTATCAAGTTCAAACTACACTGACTTTGTTCCCAAGATCCAGGTACATAGGCAATCATAAATGATTACAGTCTACCAAAAATGATATATCTAGTTATTCATAACGGTCAAAATCACCAAACTTTCAAAAGAATTCTACTCGAGCACCATAATGCAAATGGATTGCAAACCAAAACCAAATTTATCAATTTTGAACTAAGCGGACTTTGATCCCGAGATCAGGGTACATAGGCAATCATAAATGATTAAACCCCAAACAAATATATTTCGTTATTCACAACAGTTAATAATAAAACCAAAGTTTCAAAAGTATTCAACTCGAGCAGTAGTGTATAAAAGAATTGAAATAAAATTTTTTTTTTGCCAACTTCGAACTACGCTGACATTGATCCCGAGTTTCGGGTACGTAGGCAATAAGAAAATATTTGAGACCACCTATACAGAAAGTTGGTATTTTCATTAAGTCTATGGTAAATTTGATCTCCAAAAATCACACTCAATATTTTCCGTCAAGTCTACAGATAATATCATCCAACTATCATAAAACCTTTAACTCGAGCACTAGAGTATTAACGGATTACAAAAACAGAAGTTTATCATTCCCAAACTACACCGACTTTGATCAGGAGAACCGGGTACGCAAGGAATTAGAAATAATTGGAGTCCACCCAAAACAATCTCTCTCGTTATCGGTAACGTCCAATATCTCCAAACATTCTTAAGGATTCAACTGGAGCACCATAGTATAATTGCATTGCAAGCCCAAACCAAATTTATCAATTTTGAACTACACACACTTTGATGCCGAGACCCGGGTACTTAGGGAATCATAAATTATTACAGTCCACCCAAACAAATATATCTTGCTATACATAACAGTTAATATCACCGAACTTTCAAAAGAATTCAACTCGAACACCACGGTCTAAATGAATTGCAAAACTAGAATAATTTTTTATCACTTTCAAACTACACTGACTTTGATCCCAAGATCCAGGTACATAGGCAATCATAAATGATTACAGTCTACCAAAAATGATATATCTAGTTATTCATATCGGTTAACATCACCAAACTTTCAAAAGAATTCAACTCGAGCACCATAATGCAAATGGATTGCAAACCCAAACCAAATTTATCAATTTTGAACTAAGCAGACTTTGATCCCGAGATCAGGGTACATAGGCAATCATAAATGATTACAGCCCAAACAAATATATTTCGTTATTCATAACAGTTAATAATAAAACCAAACTTTCAAAAGAATTCAACTCGAGCAGTAGTGTATAAAAGAATTAAAAAAAAGAATTTTTTTGCCAACTTCGAACTACGCTGACTTTGATCCCGAGTTACGTAGCAATCAGAAAATATTCGAGACCACCTATATAGAAAGTTGGTATTTTCTTTAAGTCTAAGGTAAGTTTGATCTCCAAAAACCAAACTCAATATTTTCCGTCAAATCTACAAATAATATCATCCAACTATCATAATAAATTTAACTCGAACACTAGAGTATTAACGGATTACAAAAACAGAAGTTTATCAATCCCAAACTACACCGACTTTGATCAGGAGAACCGGGTACGCAAGGAATTAAAAATAATTGGACTCCACCTAAAACAATCTCTCTCGTTATCGGTAACGTCCAATATCACCAAACTTTCTTAAGGATTCAACTGGAGCACCATAGTATAATATCATTGCAAGCCCAAACCAAATTTATCAATTTTGAACTACGCACACTTTGATCCCGAGACCCGGGTACTTAGGGAATCATAAATTATTACAATCCACCCAGACAAATATATCTTGCTATACATAACAGTTAATATCACCGAACTTTCAAAAGAATTCAACTCGAGCACCACGGTGTAAATGAATTGCAAAACTAGAATAAGTTTTTATCACTTTCAAACTACACTGACTTTGATCCCAAGATCCAGGTACGTAGGCAATCATAAATGATTACAGTCTACCAAAAATGATATATCTAGTGATTCATAACGGTTAACATCACAAAACTTTCAAAAGAATTCAACTTGAGCACCATAATGCAAATGGATTGCAAACCCAAACCAAATTTATCAATATTGAACTAAGCACACTTTGATTTCGAGATCAGGGTACATAGGCAATCATATATGATTACAGCCCAAACAAATATATTTTGTTATTCACAAGAGTTAATAATAAAACCAAACTTTCAAAAGAATTCAACTCGAGCAGTAGTGTATAAAAGAATTGAAAAAAAAGAATTTTTTTGCCAACTTCGAACTACGCTGACTTTGATCCCGAGTTTCGGGTACGTAGACAATTAGAAAATATTCGAGACCACATATATAGAAAGTTGGTATTTTCTTTAAGTCTAAGGTAAGTTTGATCTCCAAAAATCAAACTCATTATTTTCCGTCAAGTTTACAGATAATATCATCCAACTATCATAAAAAATTTAACTCGAGCACTAGAGTATTAACGGATTACAAAACAGAAGTTTATCAATCCCAAACAACACCAACTTTGATCAGGAGAACCGGGTACGCAAGGAATTAAAAATAATTAGAGTCCACCCAAAACAATCTCTCTCATTATCGGTAACGTCCAATATCACTAAACTTTCTTAAGGATTCAACTGGAGCACCATAGTATAATTGCATTGCAAGCCCAAACCAAATTTATCAATTTTGAACTACACACACTTTGATCCCGAGACCCGGGTACTTAGGGAATCATAAATTATTACAATCCACCCAGGTAAATATATCTTGCTATACATAACAGTTAATATCACCGAACTTTAAAAAGAATTCAACTCGAACACCAGGTCTAAATGAATTGCAAAACTAGAATAATTTTTTATCACTTTCAAACTACACTGACTTTGATCCCAAGATCCAGGTACATAGGCAATCATAAATGATTACAGTCTACCAAAAATGATATATCAAGTTATTCATAACGGTTAACATCACCAAACTTTCAAAAGAATTCAACTCGAGCACCATAATGCAAATGGATTGCAAACACAAACCAAATTTATCAATTTTTAACTAAGCAGACTTAGATCCCGAGATCAGGATACATAGGCAATCATAAAAGATTACAGCCCAAACAAATAAATTTCGTTATTCACAACAGTTAATAATAAAACCAAACTTTCAAAAGTATTCAACTCGAGCAGTAGTGTATAAAAGAATTGAAAAAAACAAAATTTTTCGC
The DNA here is from genome assembly GCA_030674075.2 of Linum usitatissimum. Taxonomy (NCBI): domain Eukaryota; kingdom Viridiplantae; phylum Streptophyta; class Magnoliopsida; order Malpighiales; family Linaceae; genus Linum; species Linum usitatissimum. The sequence continues at coordinate 533,932 of JAUJYP020000165.1, read as the reverse complement.
CAACTTCGAACTACGTTGACTTTGATCCCGAGTATCGGGTACGTAGGCAATCCGAAAATATTCGAGACCACCTATATAGAAAGTTGGTATTTTCTTTAAGTCTAAGGTAAGTTTGATCTCCAAAAATCAATCTTAATATTTTCCGTCAAGTCTACAGATAATATCATCAAACTATCATAAAAAATTTAACTCGAGCACTAGAGTATTAACGGATTACAAAAACAGAAGTTTATCAATCCCAAACTACATCGACTGTGATCAGGAGAACCGGGTACGCAAGAAATTAAAAATAATTGGAGTCCACCCAAAACAATCTCTCTCGTTATCGGTAACGTCCAATATCACCAAACTTTCTTAAGGATTCAACTGGAGCACCATAGTATAATTGCATTGCAAGCCCAAACAAAATTTATCAATTTTGAACTACGCACACTTTGATCCCGAGACCCGGTACTTAGGGAATCATATATTATTACAATCCACCCAGAAAAATATATCTTGCTATACATAACAGTTAATATCACCGAACTTTCAAAAGAATTCAACTCGAGCACCACGGTTTAAATGAATTGCACAACTAGAATAAATTTTTTATCAATTTCAAACTACACTGACTTTGTTCCATAGATCCAGGTACTTAGGCAATCATAAATGATTACAGTCTACCAAAAATGATATATATAGTTTTTCATAACGGTTAACATCACCAAACTTTCAAAAGAATTCAACTCGAGCACCATAATTCAAATGGATTGCAAATACAAACCAAATTGAACTAAGCAGACTTAGATCCCGAGATCAGGGTACATAGGCAATCATAAATGATTACAGCCCAAACAAATAAATTTCGTTATTCACAACAGTTAATAATAAAACGATACTTTCAAAAGTATTCAACTCGAGCAGTAGTGTATAAAAGAATTGAAAAAACGAAATTTTTCGCAAACTTCGAACTACGCTGACTTTGATCCCGAGTATCGGGTACGTAGGCAATCCGAAAATATTCGAGACCACTTATATAGAAAGTTGGTATTTTCTTTAAGTCTAAGGTAAGTTTGATCTCCAAAAATCAAACATAATATTTTCCGTCAAGTCTACAGATAATATCATCCAACTATCATAAAAAATTTAACTCGAGCACTAGAGTATTAACGGATTACAAAAACAGAAGTTTATCAATCCCAAACTACACCGACTTTGATCAGGAGAACCGGGTACGCAAGGAATTAAAAATAATTGGAGTCTACCCTAAACAATCTCTCTCGTTATCGGTAACGTCCACTATCACCAAACTTTCTTGAGAATTCAACTGGAGCACCATAGTATAATTGCATTGCAAGCCCAAACCAAATTTATCAATTTTGAACTACGGACACTTTGATCCCGAGACCCGGGTACTTAGGGAATCATAAATTATTACAATCCACCCAGCAAAATATATCTTGCTATACATAACAGTTAATATCACCGAACTTTCAAAAGAATTCAACTCGAGCACCACGGTCTAAATGAATTGCACAACTAGAATAAATGTTTATCAATTTAAAACTACACTGACTTTGTTCCATAGATCCAGGTACTTAGGCAATCATAAATGATTACAGTCTACCAAAAATGATATATCTAGTTATTCATAACGGTTAACATCACCAAACTTTCAAAAGAATTCAACTCGAGCACCATAATGCAAATGGATTGCAAACCCAAATCAAATTTATCAATTTTGAACTAAGCAGACTTTGATCCCGAGATCAGGGTACATAGGCAATCATAAATGATTATAGCCCAATCAAATATATTTATTTATTCACAACAGTTAATAATAAAACCAAACTTTCAAAAGTATTCAACTCGAGCAGTATAAAAGAATTGAAAAAAAAAATGTTTTGCCAACTTCGAACTACGCTGACTTTGATCCCGAGTTTCGGGTACGTAGGCAATCAGAAAATATTCGAGTCCACCTATATAGAAAGTTGGTATTTTCTTTAAGTCTAAGGTAAGTTTGATCTCCAAAAATCAAACTTAATATTTTCCGTCAAGTCTCCAGATAATATCATCCAACTATCATAAAAAATTTAACTCGAGCACTACAGTATTAACGGATTACAAAAACAGAAGTTTATCAATCCCAAACTACACCGACTTTGATTAGGAGAACCGGGTACGCAAGGAGTTAAAAATAATTGGAGTCCACCCAAAACAATCTCTCTCGTTATCGGTAACGTCCAATATCACCAAACTTTCTTAAGGATTCAACTGGAGCACCATAGTATAATTGCATTGCAAGCCCAAACATAATTTATCAATTTTGAACTACGCACACTTTGATCCCGAGACCCGGGTACTTAGGGAATCATAAATTATTACAATCCACCCAAAAAAAATATATCTTGCTATACATAACGTTAATATCACCGAACTTTCAAAAGAATTCAACTCGAGCACCACGGTCTAAATGAATTGCACAACTAGAATAAATTTTTATCAATTTCAAACTACACTGACTTTGTTCCATAGATCCAGGTACTTAGGCAATCATAAATGATTACAGTCTACCAAAAATGATATATCTAGTTTTTCATAACGGTTAACATCACCAAACTTTCAAAAGAATTCAACTCGAGCACCATAATTCAAATGGATTGAAAACACAAACCATATTGAACTAAGCAGACTTAGATCCCGAGATCAGGGTACATAGACAATTACAAATGATTACAGCCCAAACAAATAAATTTCGTTATTCACAACAGTTAATAATAAAACCAAACTTTCAAAAGTATTCAACTCGAGCAGTAGTGTATAAAAGAATTGAAAAAAACGAAATTTTTCGCCAACTTCGAACTACGCTGACTTTGATCCCGAGTATCGGGTACGTAGGCAATCCGAAAATATTCGAGACCACCTATATAGAAAGTTGGTATTTTCTTTAAGTCTAAGGTAAGTTTGATCTCCAAAAATCAAACTTAATATTTTCCGTAATGTCTACAGATAATATCATCCAACTATCATAAAAAATTTAACTCGAGCACTAGAGTATTAACGGATTATAAAGACAGAAGTTTATCAATCCCAAACTACACCGACTTTGATCAGGAGAACCGGGTACGCAAGGAATTAGAAATAATAAAACAATCTCTCTCGTTATCGATAACGTCCAATATCACCAAACTTTCTTAAGGATTCAACTGGAGCACCATAGTATAATTGCATTGCAAGCCCAAACAAAATTTATCAATTTTGAACTACGCACACTTTGATCCCGAGACCAGGGTACTTAGAGAATCATAAATTATTACAATCCACCCAGACAAATATATCTTGCTATACATAACAGTTAATATCACCGAATTTTCAAAAGAATTCAACTCGAGCACCACGGTCTAAATGAATTGCAAAACTAGAATAAAGTTTTATCAATTTCAAACTACACTGACTTTGTTCCCAAGATCCAGGTACATAGGCAATCATAAATGATTACAGTCTACCAAAAATGATATATCTAGTTATTCATAACGGTTCACATCACTAAACTTTCAAAAGAATTCACCTCGAGCACCGTAATGCAAATGGATTGCAAACCCAAACCAAATTTATCAATTTTGAACTAAGCATACTTTGATCCCGAGATCAGGGTACATAGGCAATCATAAATGATTACAGCCCAAACAAATATATTTCGTTATTCACAACAGTTAATAATAAAACAAAATATTCAAAAGTATTCAACTCGAGCAGTAGTGTATAAAAGAATTGAAAAAAGAAATTTTTTGCCAACTTCGAACTACGCTGACTTTGATCCCGAGTTTCTGGTATGTAGGCAATCAGAAAATATTCGAGACAACCTGTATAGAAAGTTGGTATTTTCTTTAAGTCTAAGGTAAGTTTGATCTCCACAACTCAAAGTCAATATTTTCCGTCAAGTCTACAGATAATATCATCCAACTATCATAAAAAATTTAACTCGAGCACTAGAGTATTAACGGATTACAAAAACAGAAGATTATCAATCCCAAACTACACCATCTTTGATCAAGAGAACCGGGTACGCAAGGAATTAAAAATAATTGGAGTCCACCCAAAACAATCTCTCTCGTTATCGGTAACGTCCAATATCACCAAACTTTCTTAAGGATTCAACTGGAGCACCATAGTATAATTGCATTGCAAGCCCAAACCAAATTTATCAATTTTGAACTACGCACACTTTGATCCCGAGACCCGGGTACTTAGGGAATCATATATTATTACAATCCACCTAGACAAATATATCTTGCTATACATAACAGTTAATATCACCGAACTTTCAAAAGAATTCAACTCGAGCACTACAGTCTATATGAATTGCAAAACTAGAATAAATTTTTATCAATTTCAAACTACACTGACTTTGTTCGCAAGATCTAGGTACATAGGCAATCATAAATGATTACAGTTACCAAAAATGATATATCTTGTTATTCATAACGGTTAACATCACCAAACTTTCAGAAGAATTCAACTCGAGCACCATAATGCAAATGGATTACAAACCCAAACAAAATTTATCAATTTTGAACCAAGCATACTTTGATCCCGAGATCAGGGAACATAAGCAATCATAAATGATTACAGCCCAAACAAATATATTTCGTTATTCACAACAGTTAATAATAAAACCAAACTTTCAAAGGTATTCATCTCGAGCAGTAGTGTATAAAAGAATTGAAAAAAAAGAAATTTTTTGCCAACTTCGAACTACACTGACTTTGATCCCGAGTTTCGGGTACGTAGGCAATCAGAAAATATTCGAGACCACCTATATAGAAATTTGGTATTTTCTTTAAGTCTAAGGTAAGTTTGATCTCCAAAAATCAAACTCAATATTTTCCGTCAAGTCTACAATTAATATCATCCAACTATCATAAAAAATTTAACTCGAGCACTAGAGTATTAACGGATTACAAAAACAGAAGATTATCAATCCCAAACTACACCGACTTTGATCAGGAGAACCGGGTACGCAAGGAATTAAAAATAATTGGAGTCCACCCAAAACAATCTCTCTCGTTATCGGTAACGTCCAATATCACCAAACTTTCTTAAGGATTCAACTGGAGCACCATAGTATAATTGCATTGCAAGCCCAAACCAAATTTATCAATTTTGAACTACGTACACTTTGATCCCGAGACCCGGGTACTTAGGGAATCATATATTATTACAATCCACCCAGACAAATATATCTTGCTATACATAACAATTAGTATCACCGAACATTCAAAAGAATTCAACTCGAGCACCACGGTCTAAATGAATTGCAAAACTAGAATAATTTTTTATCAATTTCAAACTACACTGAATTTGTTCCCAAGATCCAGGTACATAGGCAATCATAAATGATTACAGTCTACCAAAAATGATATATCAAGTTATTCATAACGGTTAACATCACCAAACTTTCAAAAGAATTCAACTCGAGCACCATAATGCAAATGGATTGCAAACACAAACCAAATTTATCAATTTTTAACTAAGCAGACTTAGATCCCGAGATCAGGATACATAGGTAATCATAAATGATTACAGCCCAAACAAATAAATTTCGTTTTTCACAACAGTTAATAATAAAACCAAACTTTCAAAAGTATTCAACTCGAGCAGTAGTGTATAAAAGAATTGAAAAAAACGAAATTTTTCGCCAACTTCGAACTACGCTGACTTTGATCCCGAGTATCGGGTACGTAGGCAATAGAAAAATATTCGAGACCACATATATAGAAAGTTGGTATTTTCTTTAAGTCTAAGGTAAGTTTGATCTCCAAAAATCAAACTTAATATTTTCCGTCATGTCTACAGATAATATCATCAAACTATCATAAAAAATTTAACTCGAGCACTAGAGTATTAACGGATTACAAAAACAGAAGTTTATCAATCCCAAACTACATCGACTTTGATCAGGAGAACCGGGTACGCAAGAAATTAAAAATAATTGGAGTCCACCCAAAACAATCTCTCTCGTTATCGGTAACGTCCAATATCACCAAACTTTCTTAAGGATTCAACTGGAGCACCATAGTATAATTGCATTGCAAGCCCAAACAAAATTTATCAATTTTGAACTACGCACACTTTGATCCCGAGACCCGGGTACTTAGGGAATCATATATTATTACAATCCACCCAGAAAAATATATCTTGCTATACATAACAGTTAATATCACCGAACTTTCAAAAGAATTCAACTCGAGCACCACGGTCTAAATGAATTGCACAACTAGAATAAATTTTTATCAATTTGAAACTACACTGACTTTGTTCCATAGATCCAGGTACTTAGGCAATCATAAATTATTACAGTCTACCAAAAATGATATATCTAGATTTTCATAACGGTTAACATCACCAAACTTTCAAAAGAATTCAACTCGAGCACCATAATTCAAATGGATTGCAAACACAAACCAAATTGAACTAAACGGACTTAGATCCCGAGATCGAGGGTACATAGGCAATCATAAATGATTACAGCCCAAACAAATAAATTTCGTTATTCACAACGAGTTAATAATAAAACCATACTTTCAAAAGTATTCAACTCGAGCAGTAGTGTATAAAAGAATTGAAAAAAACGAAATTTTTCGCAAACTTCGAACTACGCTGACTTTGATCCCGAGTATCGGGTACGTAGGGAATCCGAAAATATTCGAGACCACCTATATAGAAAGTTGGTATTTTCTTTAAGTGTAAGGTAAGTTTGATCTCCAAAAATCAAACTTAATATTTTCCATCAAGTCTACAGATAATATCATCCAACTATCATAAAAAATTTAACTCGAGCACTAGAGTATTAACGGATTACAAAAACAAAAGTTTATCAATCCCAAACTACACCGACTTTGATCAGGAGAACCGGGTACGCAAGGAATTAAAAATAATTGGAGTCTACCCAAAATAATCTCTCTCGTTATCGGTAACGTCCAATATCACCAAACTTTCTTGAGGATTCAACTGGAGCACCATAGTATAATTGCATTGCAAGCCCAAACCAAATTTATCAATTTTGAACTACGGACACTTTGATCCCGAGACCCGGGTACTTAGGGAATCATAAATTATTACAATCCACCCAGCAAAATATATCTTGCTATGCATAACAGTTAATATCACCGAACTTTCAAAAGAATTCAACTCGAGCACCACGGTCTAAATGAATTGCACAACTAGAATAAATGTTTATCAATTTAAAACTACACTGACTTTGTTCCATAGATCCAGGTACTTAGGCAATCATAAATGATTACAGTCTACCAAAAATGATATATCTAGTTATTTATAACGGTTAACATCACCAAACTTTCAAAAGAATTCAACTCGACCACCATAATGCAAATGGATTGCAAACCCAAACCAAATTTATCAATTTTGAACTAAGCAGACTTTGATCCCGAGATCAAGGTACATAGGCAATCATAAATGATTATAGCCCAAACAAATATATTTATTTATTCACAACAGTTAATAATAAAACCAAACTTTCAAAAGTATTCAACTCGAGCAGTATAAAAGAATTGAAAAAAAAAATGTTTTGCCAACTTCGAACTACGCTGACTTTGATCCCGAGTTTCGGGTACGTAGGCAATCAGAAAATATTCGAGTCCACCTATATAGAAAGTTGGTATTTTCTTTAAGTCTAAGGTAAGTTTGATCTCCAAAAATCAAACTTAATATTTTCCGTCAAGTCTACAGATAATATCATCCAACTATCATAAAAAATTTAACTCGAGCACTAGAGTATTAACAGATTACAAAACAGAAGTTTATCAATCCCAAACTACACCGACTCTGATCAGGAGAACCGGGTACGCAAGGAATTAAAAATAATTGGAGTCCACTCAAAACAATCTCTCTCGTTATCGGTAACGTCCAGTATCACCAAACTTTCTTAAGGATTCAACTGGAGCACCATAGTATAATTGCATTGCAAGCCCAAACATAATTTATCAATTTTGAACTACGCACACTTTGATCCCGAGACCCGGGTACTTAGGGAATCATAAATTATTACAATCCACCCAGAAAAATATATCTTGCTATACATAACAGTTAATATCATCGAACTTTCAAAAGAATTCAACTCGAGCACCACGGTCTAAATGAATTGCACAACTAGAATAAATTTTTATCAATTTCAAACTACACTGACTTTGTTCCATAGATCCAGGTACTTAGGCAATCATAAATGATTACAGTCTACCAAAAATGATATATCTAGTTTTTCATAACGGTTAACATCACCAAACTTTCAAAAGAATTCAACTCGAGCACCATAATTCAAATGGATTGCAAACACAAACCAAATTGAACTAAGCAGACTTAGATCCCGAGATCAGGGTACATAGGCAATCATAAATGATTACAGCCCAAACAAATAAATTTCGTTATTCACAACAGTTAATAATAAAACCAAACTTTCAAAAGTATTCAACTCGAGCAGTAGTGTATAAAAGAATTGAAAAAAATGAAATTTTTCGCCAACTTCGAACTACGCTGACTTTGATCCCGAGTATCGGGTACGTAGGCAATCCGAAAATATTCGAGACCACCTATATAGAAAGTTGGTATTTTCTTTAAGTCTAAGGTAAGTTTGATCTCCAAAAATCAAACTCAATATTTTCCGTCAAGTCTACAGATAATATCATCCAACTATCATAAAAAATTTAACTCGAGCACTAGAGTATTAACGGATTACAAAAACAGAAGTTTATCAATCCCAAACTACACCGACTTTGATCAGGAGAACCGGGTACGCAAGGACTTAAAAATAATTGGAGTCCACCCAAAACAATCTCTCTTGTTATCGGTAACGTGCAATATCACCAAACTTTCTTGAGGATTCAACTGGAGCACCATAGTATAATTGCATTGCAAGCCCAAACCAAATTTATCAATTTTGAACTACGCACACTTTGATCCCGAGACCCGGGTACTTAGGGAATCATAAATTATTACAATCCAACCAAACAAATATATCTTGCTATACATAACAGTTAATATCACCGAACTTTAAAAACAATTCAACTCGAGCACCACGGTCTAAATGAATTGCGAAACTAGAATAAATTTTTATCAATTTCAAACTAAACTGACTTTGTTCCCAAGATCCAGGTACATAGGCAATCATAAATGATTACAGTCTACCAAAAATGATATATCTAGTTATTCATATCGGTTAACATCACCAAACTTTAAAAAGAATTCAACTCGAGCACCATAATGCAAATGGATTGCAAACCCAAACCAAATTTATCAATTTTGAACTAAGCAGACTTTGATCCCGAGATCAGGGTACATAGGCAATCATAAATGATTACAAAATTCAAACAAATATATTTCGTTATTCACAACAGTTAATAATAAAACCAAACTTTCAAAAGTATTCAACTCGAGCAGTAGTGTATAAAAGAATTGAAAAAAGAAATTTTTTGCCATCTTCGAACTACGCTGACTTTGATCTGGAGTTTCAGGTACGTAGGCAATCAGAAAATATTCGAGACCACCTATATAGAAATTTAGTATTTTCTTTAAGTCTAAGGTAAGTTTGATCTCCAAAAATCAAATTCAATATTTTCGGTCAAGTCTACAGATAATATCATCCAACTATCATAAAAAATTTAACTCGAGCACTAGAGTATTAACGGATTACAAAAACAGAAGTTTATCATTCCCAAACTACACCGACTTTGATCAGGAGAACGGGGTACGCAAGGAATTAAAAATAATTGGAGTCCACCCAAAACAATCTCTCTCATTATCGGTAACGTCCAGTATCACCAAACTTTCTTAAGAATTCAACTTGAGCACCATAGTATAATTGCATTGCAAGCCCAAACCAAATTCATCAATTTTGAACTACGCACACTTTGATCCCGAGACCCGGGTACTTAGGGAATCATAAATTATTACAATCCACCCAAACAAATATATCTTGTTATACATAACAGTTAATATCACCGAACTTTCAAAAGAATTCAACTGGAGCACCACGGTGTAAATGAATTGCACAACTAGAATAAATTTTTATCAATTTCAAACTACACTAACTTTGTTCCAAAGATCCAGGTACTTAGGCAATTATAAATGATTACAGTTTACCAAAAATGATATATCTTGTTATTCATAACGGTTAACATCACCAAACTTTTAAAAGAATTCAACTTGAGCACCATAATGCAAATGGATTGCAAACCCAAACCAAATTTATCAAATTTGAACTAAGCAGACTTTGATCCCGAGATCAGGGTACATAGGCAATCATAAATGATTACAGCCCAAAAAAATATATTTCGTTATTTACAACAGTTAATAATAAAACTAAACTTTCAAAGGTATTCAACTCGAGCAGTAGTGTATAAAAGAATTGAAAAAAGAATTTTTTTGCCAACTTCGAACTACGCTGACTTTGATCCCGAGTTTCGGGTACGTAGGCAATCAGAAAATATTCGAGACCACCTATATAGAAAGTTGGTATTTTCTTTAAGTCTAAGGTAAGTTTGATCTCCAAAAATCAAACTCAATATTTTCCGTCAAGTCTACAGATAATATCATCCAACTATCATAAAAATTTTAACTCGAGCACTAGAGTATTAACGGATTACAAAAAAAGAAGTTTATCAATCCCAAACTACACCGACTTTGATCACGAGGACGGGGTACGCAAGGAATTAAAAATAATTGGAGTCCACCAAAAACAATCTCTATCGTTATCGGTAACGTCCAGTATCACCAAACTTTCTTAAGAATTCAACTGGAGCACCATAGTATAATTGCTTTGCAAGCCCAAACCAAATTTATCAATTTTCAACTACGCACACTTTGATCCGAAGACCCGGGTACTTAGGGAATCATAAATTATTACAATCCACCCAAAAAAATATATCTTGCTATACATAACAGTTAATATCACCGAACTTTCAAAAGAGTTCAACTCGAGCACCACGGTGTAAATGAATTACACAACTAGAATAAATTTTTATCAATTTCAAACTACACTGACTTTGTTCCAAAGATCCAGGTACTTAGGCAATCATAAATGATTACAACTACCAAAAATGATATATCTAGTTATTCATAACGGTTAACAACACCAAACTTTCAAAAGAATTCAACTTGAGCACCATAATGCAAATGGATTGCAAACCCAAACCAAATTTATCAATTTTGAACTAAGCAGACTTTGATCCCGAGATCAGGGTACATAGGCAATCATAAATTATTACAGCCCAAACAAATATATTTTGTTATTTACAATAGTTAATAATAAAACCAAACTTTCAAAGGTATTCAACTCGAGCAGTAGTGTATAAAAGAATTGAAAAAAAAGAAATTTTTCGCCAACTTCGAACTACGCTGACTTTGATCCCGAGTTTCGGGTACGTAGGCAATCAGAAAATATTCGAGACCACCTATATAGAAATTTGGTATTTTCTTTAAGTCTAAGGTAAGTTTGATCTCCAAAAATCAAACTCAATATTTTCCGTCAAGTCTACAGATAATATCATCCAACTATCATAAAAAATTTAACTCGAGCACTAGAGTATTAATGGATTACAAAAAAAAGTTTATCAATCCCAAACTACACCGACTTTGATCGTGAGAACCGGGTACGCAAGGAATTAAAAATAATCGGAGTCCACCCAAAACAATCTCTCTCGTTATCGGTAACGTCCAGTATCACAAAACTTTCTTAAGAATTCGACTGGAGCACCATAGTATAATTGCATTGCAAGCCCAAACCAAATTTATCAATTTTGAACTACGCACACTTTGATCCCGAGACCCGGGTACTTAGGGAATCATAAATTATTACAATCCACCCAGAAAAATAGATCTTACTATACATAACAGTTAATATCACCGAACATTCAAAAGAATTCAACTCGAGCACCACGGTCTAAATGAATTGCACAACTAGAATAAATTTTTATCAATTTCAAACTACACTGACTTTGTTCCATAGATCCAGTACTTAGGCAATCATAAATGATTACAGCCTACCAAAAATGATATATCTAGTTATTCATAACGGTTAACATCACCAAACTTTCAAAAGAATTCAACTCGAGCACCATAATGCAAATGGATTGCAAACCCAAACCAAATTTATCAATTTTGAACTAAGCGTACTTTGATCCCGAGATCGTGGTACATAGGCAATCATAAATGATTACAGCCCAAAAAAAATAAATTTCGTTATTTACAACAGTTAATAATAAAACCAAACTTTCAAAAGTATTCAACTCGAGCAAAATAGTGTATAAAAGAATTGAAAAAAACGAAATTTTTTGCCAACTTCGAACTACGCTGACTTTGATCCCGAGTTTCGGGTACGTAGGCAATCCGAAAATATTCGAGACCACCTATATAGAAAGTTGGTATTTTCTTTAAGTCTAAGGTAAGTTTGATCTCCAAAAATCAAACTTAATATTTTCCGTCAAGTCTACAGATAATATCATCCAACTATCATAAAAAATTTAACTCGAGCACTAGAGTATTAACGGATTACAAAAACAGAAGTTTATCAATCCCAAACTACACCGACTTTGATCAGAGAACCGGGTACGCAAGGAATTAAAAATAATTGGAGTCCACCCAAAACAATCTCTCTCGTTATCGGTAACGTCCAGTATCACCAAACTTTCTTAAGAATTCAACTGGAGCACCATAGTATAATTGCATTGCAAGCCCAAACCAAATTTATCAATTTTGAACTACGCACACTTTGATCCCGAGACCCGGGTACTTAGGGAATCATAAATTATTACAATCCACCCAAACAAATATATCTTGCTATACATAACAGTTAATATCACCGAACTTTCAAAAGAATTCAACTGGAGCACCACGGTGTAAATGAATTGCACAACTAGAATAAATTTTTATCAATTTCAAACTACACTGACTTTGTTCCAAAGATCTAGTACTTAGGCAATTATAAATGATTACAACCTACCAAAAATGATATATCTAGTTATTCATAACGGTTAACATCACCAAACTTTCAAAAGAATTCAACTTGAGCACCATAATGCAAATGGATTGCAAACCCAAACCAAATTTATCAATTTTGAACTAAGCAGTACTTTGATCCCGAGATCGTGGTACATAGGCAATCATAAATGATTACAACTTTCAAAAAATATATTTCGTTATTTACAACAGCTTAATAATAAAACCAAACTTTCAAAGGTATTCAACTCGAGCAAGTAGTGTATAAACGAATTGAAAAAAGAAATTTTTTGCCAACTTCGAACTACGCTGACTTTGATCCCGAGTTTCGGGTACGTAGGCAATCAGAAAATATTCGAGACCACCTATATAGAAAGTTGGTATTTTCTTTAAGTCTAAGGTAAGTTTGATCTCCAAAAATCAAACTCAATATTTTCCGTCAAGTCTACGATAATATCATCCAACTATCATAAAAATTTAACTCGAGCACAAGAGTATTAACGGATTACAAAAACAGAAGTTTATCAATCCCAAACTACACCGACTTTGATCAGAAGAACCGGGTACGCAAGGAATAAAAAATAATTGGAGTCCACCCAAAACAATATCTCTCGTTATGGGTAACGTCCAAGATCACCAAACTTTCTTAAGAATTCAACCGGAGCACCATAGTATAATTGCATTGCAAGCCCAAACCAAATTTATCAATTTTGAACTACGCACACTTTGATCCCGAGACCCGGTACTTAGGGAATCATAAATTATTACAATCCACCCAAAAAAATATATCTTGCTATACATAACAGCTTAATATCACCGAACTTTCAAAAGATTTCAACTCGAGCACCACGGTGTAAATGAATTGCACAACTAGAATAAATTTTTATCAATTTCAAACTACACCGACTTTGTTCCAAAGATCCAGTACTTAGGCAATCATAAATGATTACAAATTCTACCAAAAATGATATATCTAGTTATTCATAACGGTTAACATCACCAAACTTTCAAAAGAATTCAACTTCGAGCACCATAATGCAAATGGATTGCAAACCCAAACCAAATTTATCAATTTTGAACTAAGCGTACTTTGATCCCGAGATCGTGGTACATAGGCAATCATAAATGATTACAAACCAAAAAAATATATTTCGTTATTTACAACAGTTAATAATAAAACCAAACTTTCAAAGGTATTCAACTCGAGCAGTAGTGTATAAAAGAATTGAAAAAAAGAAATTTTTTGCCAACTTCGAACTACGCTGACTTTGATCCCGAGTTTCGGGTACGTAGGCAATCGAAAAATATTCGAGACCACCTATATAGAAAGTTGGTATTTTCTTTAAGTCTAAGGTAAGTTTGATCTCCAAAAATCAAACTCAATATTTTCCGTCAAGTCTACGATAATATCATCCAACTATCATAAAAAATTTAACTCGAGCACTAGAGTATTAACGGATTACAAAAATAGAAGTTTATCAATCCCAAACTACACCGACTTTGATCAGAGAACCGGGTACGCAAGGAATTAAAAATAATTGGAGTCCACCCAAAACAATCTCTCTCGTTATCGGTAACGTCCAATATCACCAAACTTTCTTAAGAATTCAACCGGAGCACCATAGTATAATTGCATTGCAAGCCCAAACCAAATTTATCAATTTTGAACTACGCACACTTTGATCCCGAGACCCGGTACTTAGGGAATCATAAATTATTACAATCCACCCAAAAAAATATATCTTGCTATACATAACAGCTTAATATCACCGAACTTTCAAAAGAGTTCAACTCGAGCACCACGGTGTAAATGAATTGCACAACTAGAATAAATTTTTATCAATTTCAAACTACACCGACTTTGTTCCAAAGATCCAGTACTTAGGCAATCATAAATGATTACAGCCTACCAAAAATGATATATCTAGTTATTCATAACGGTTAACATCACCAAACTTTCAAAAGAATTCAACTCGAGCACCATAATGCAAATGGATTGCAAACCCAAACCAAATTTATCAATTTTGAACTAAGCGTACTTTGATCCCGAGATCGTGGTACATAGGCAATCATAAATGATTACAGCCCAAACAAATATATTTCGTTATTTACAATAGATCTAATAATAAAACCAAACTTTCAAAGGTATTCAACTCGAGCAGTAGTGTATAAAAGAATTGAAAAAAAGAAATTTTTTGCCAACTTCGAACTACGCTGACTTTGATCCCGAGTTTCGGGTACGTAGGCAATCAGAAAATATTCGAGACCACCTATATAGAAAGTTGGTATTTTCTTTAAGTCTAAGGTAAGTTTGATCTCCAAAAATCAAACTCAATATTTTCCGTCAAGTCTACAGATAATATCATCCAACTATCATAAAAAATTTAACTCGAGCACTAGAGTATTAACGGATTACAAAAATAGAAGTTTATCAATCCCAAACTACACCGACTTTGATCAGGAGAACCGGGTACGCAAGGAATTAAAAATAATCGGAGTCCACCCAAAACAATCTCTCTCGTTATCGGTAACGTCCAATATCACCAAACTTTCTTAAGAATTCAACCGGAGCACCATAGTATAATTGCATTGCAAGCCCAAACCAAATTTATCAATTTTGAACTACGCACACTTTGATCCCGAGACCCGGTACTTAGGGAATCATAAATTATTACAATCCACCCAAAAAAATATATCTTGCTATACATAACAGTTAATATCACCGAACTTTCAAAAGAATTCAACTCGAGCACCACGGTGTAAATGAATTGCACAACTAGAATAAATTTTTATCAATTTCAAACTACACTGACTTTGTTCCAAAGATCCAGTACTTAGGCAATCATAAATGATTACACTCTACCAAAAATGATATATCTAGTTATTCATAACGGTTAACATCACCAAACTTTCAAAAGAATTCAACTCGAGCACCATAATGCAAATGGATTGCAAACCCAAACCAAATTTATCAATTTTGAACTAAGCGTACTTTGATCCCGAGATCGTGGTACATAGGCAATCATAAATGATTACAGCCCAAACAAATATATTTCGTTATTTACAACAGTTAATAATAAAACCAAACTTTCAAAGGTATTCAACTCGAGCGATAGTGTATAAAAGAATTGAAAAAAAGAAATTTTTTGCCAACTTCGAACTACGCTGACTTTGATCCCGAGTTTCGGGTACGTAGGCAATCAGAAAATATTCGAGACCACCTATATAGAAAGTTGGTATTTTCTTTAAGTCTAAGGTAAGTTTGATCTCCAAAAATCAAACTCAATATTTTCCGTCAAGTCTACAGATAATATCATCCAACTATCATAAAAAATTTAACTCGAGCACTAGAGTATTAACGGATTACAAAAACAAGTTTATCAATCCCAAACTACACCGACTTTGATCGAGAACCGGGTACGCAAGGAATTAAAAATAATTGGAGTCCACCCAAAACAATCTCTCTCGTTATCGGTAACGTCCAATATCACCAAACTTTCTTAAGAATTCAACCGGAGCACCATAGTATAATTGCATTGCAAGCCCAAACCAAATTTATCAATTTTGAACTACGCACACTTTGATCCCGAGACCCGGTACTTAGGGAATCATAAATTATTACAATCCACCCAAAAAATATATCTTGCTATACATAACAGTTAATATCACCGAACTTTCAAAAGATTTCAACTCGAGCACCACGGTAAATGAATTGCACAACTAGATTAAATTTTTATCAATTTCAAACTACACCGACTTTGTTCCAAAGATCCAGTACTTAGGCAATCATAAATGATTACAAACCTACCAAAAATGATATATCTAGTTATTCATAACGGTTAACATCACCAAACTTTCAAAAGAATTCAACTCGAGCACCATAATGCAAATGGATTGCAAACCCAAACCAAATTTATCAATTTTGAACTAAGCGTACTTTGATCCCGAGATCGTGGTACATAGGCAATCATAAATGATTACAGCCAAAACAAATATATTTCGTTATTTACAATAGTTAATAATAAAACCAAACTTTCAAAGGTATTCAACTCGAGCAAGTAGTGTATAAAAGAATTGAAAAAAAGAAATTTTTTGCCAACTTCGAACTACGCCGACTTTGATCCCGAGTTTCGGTACGTAGGCAATCGAAAAATATTCGAGACCACCTATATAGAAAGTTGGTATTTTCTTTAAGTCTAAGGTAAGTTTGATCTCCAAAAATCAAACTCAATATTTTCCGTCAAGTCTACAGATAATATCATCCAACTATCATAAAAAATTTAACTCGAGCACTAGAGTATTAACGGATTACAAAAACAAAGTTTATCAATCCCAAACTACACCGACTTTGATCAGAGAACCGGGTACGCAAGGAATTAAAAATAATTGGAGTCCACCCAAAACAATCTCTCTCGTTATCGGTAACGTCCAATATCACCAAACTTTCTTAAGAATTCAACCGGAGCACCATAGTATAATTGCATTGCAAGCCCAAACCAAATTTATCAATTTTGAACTACGCACACTTTGATCCCGAGACCCGGGTACTTAGGGAATCATAAATTATTACAATCCACCCAAACAAATATATCTTGCTATACATAACAGCTTAATATCACCGAACTTTCAAAAGAATTCAACTCGAGCACCATGGTGTAAATGAATTGCACAACTAGAATAAATTTTTATCAATTTCAAACTACACCGACTTTGTTCCAAAGGTCCAGGTACTTAGGCAATCATAAATGATTACAGTCTACCAAAAATGATATATCTAGTTATTCATAACGGTTAACATCACCAAACTTTCAAAAGAATTCAACCTGAGCACCATAATGCAAATGGATTGCAAACCCAAACCAAATTTATCAATTTTGAACTAAGCAGACTTTGATCCCGAGATCAGGGTACATAGGCAATCATAAATGATTACAGCCCAAACAAATATATTTCGTTATTTACAATAGTTAATAATAAAACCAAACTTTCAAAGGTATTCAACTCGAGCAGTAGTGTATAAAAGAATTGAAAAAAAGAAATTTTTTGCCAACTTCGAACTACGCTGACTTTGATCCCGAGTTTCGGGTACGTAGGCAATCAGAAAATATTCGAGACCACCTATATAGAAAGTTGGTATTTTCTTTAAGTCTAAGGTAAGTTTGATCTCCAAAAATCAAACTCAATATTTTCCGTCAAGTCTACGATAATATCATCCAACTATCATAAAAAATTTAACTCGAGCACTAGAGTATTAACGGATTACAAAAAGAAGTTTATCAATCCCAAACTACACCGACTTTGATCAGAGAACCGGGTACGCAAGGAATTAAAAATAATTGGAGTCCACCCAAAACAATCTCTCTCGTTATCGGTAACGTCCAAGCATCACCAAACTTTCTTAAGAATTCAACCGGAGCACCATAGTATAATTGCATTGCAAGCCCAAACCAAATTTATCAATTTTGAACTACGCACACTTTGATCCCGAGACCCGGTACTTAGGGAATCATAAATTATTACAATGCACCCAAAAAAATATATCTTGCTATACATAACAGTTAATATCACCGAACTTTCAAAAGATTTCAACTCGAGCACCACGGTGTAAATGAATTGCACAACTAGATTAAATTTTTATCAATTTCAAACTACACTGACTTTGTTCCAAAGATCCAGGTACTTAGGCAATCATAAATGATTACAGCTACCAAAAATGATATATCTAGTTATTCATAACGGTTAACATCACCAAACTTTCAAAAGAATTCAACTTGAGCACCATAATGCAAATGGATTGCAAACCCAAACCAAATTTATCAATTTTGAACTAAGCGTACTTTGATTCCGAGATCGTGGTACATAGGCAATCATAAATGATTACAGCCCAAACAAATATATTTCGTTATTTACAACAGTTAATAATAAAACCAAACTTTCAAAGGTATTCAACTCGAGCAGTAGTGTATAAAAGAATTGAAAAAAAGAAATTTTTTGCCAACTTCGAACTACGCTGACTTTGATCCCGAGTTTCGGGTACGTAGGCAATCAGAAAATATTCGAGACCACCTATATAGAAAGTTGGTATTTTCTTTAAGTCTAAGGTAAGTTTGATCTCCAAAAATCAAACTCAATATTTTCCGTCAAGTCTACAGATAATATCATCCAACTATCATAAAAAATTTAACTCGAGCACTAGAGTATTAACGGATTACAAAAACAAAGTTTATCAATCCCAAACTACACCGACTTTGATCGTGAGAACCGGGTACGCAAGGAATTAAAAATAATTGGAGTCCACCCAAAACAATCTCTCTCGTTATCGGTAACGTCCAATATCACCAAACTTTCTTAAGAATTCAACCGGAGCACCATAGTATAATTGCATTGCAAGCCCAAACCAAATTTATCAATTTTGAACTACGCACACTTTGATCCCGAGACCCGGTACTTAGGGAATCATAAATTATTACAATCCACCCAAAAAAAATATATCTTGCTATACATAACAGCTTAATATCACCGAACTTTCAAAAGATTTCAACTCGAGCACCACGGTGTAAATGAATTGCACAACTAGATTAAATTTTTATCAATTTCAAACTACACCGACTTTGTTCCAAAGATCCAGTACTTAGGCAATCATAAATGATTACAAACTACCAAAAATGATATATCTAGTTATTCATAACGGTTAACATCACCAAACTTTCAAAAGAATTCAACTCGAGCACCATAATGCAAATGGATTGCAAACCCAAACCAAATTTATCAATTTTGAACTAAGCATCTTTGATTCCGAGATCGTGGTACATAGGCAATCATAAATGATTACAAAATTTCAAACAAATATATTTCGTTATTTACAATAGTTAATAATAAAACCAAACTTTCAAAGGTATTCAACTCGAGCAAGTAGTGTATAAAAGAATTGAAAAAAAGAAATTTTTTGCCAACTTCGAACTACGCTGACTTTGATCCCGAGTTTCGGGTACGTAGGCAATCAGAAAATATTCGAGACCACCTATATAGAAAGTTGGTATTTTCTTTAAGTCTAAGGTAAGTTTGATCTCCAAAAATCAAACTCAATATTTTCCGTCAAGTCTACAGATAATATCATCCAACTATCATAAAAAATTTAACTCGAGCACTAGAGTATTAACGGATTACAAAAAATAGAAGTTTATCAATCCCAAACTACACCGACTTTGATCGTGAGAACCGGGTACGCAAGGAATTAAAAATAATTGGAGTCCACCCAAAACAATCTCTCTCGTTATCGGTAACGTCCAAGATCACCAAACTTTCTTAAGAATTCAACCGGAGCACCATAGTATAATTGCATTGCAAGCCCAAACCAAATTTATCAATTTTGAACTACGCACACTTTGATCCCGAGACCCGGTACTTAGGGAATCATAAATTATTACAATCCACCCAAAAAAATATATCTTGCTATACATAACAGCTAATATCACCGAACTTTCAAAAGATTTCAACTCGAGCACCACGGTGTAAATGAATTGCACAACTAGAATAAATTTTTATCAATTTCAAACTACACCGACTTTGTTCCAAAGATCCAGTACTTAGGCAATCATAAATGATTACAGTCTACCAAAAATGATATATCTAGTTATTCATAACGGTTAACATCACCAAACTTTCAAAAGAATTCAACCTGAGCACCATAATGCAAATGGATTGCAAACCCAAACCAAATTTATCAATTTTGAACTAAGCAGACTTTGATTCCGAGATCAGGGTACATAGGCAATCATAAATGATTACAAACTTTCAAACAAATATATTTCGTTATTTACAATAGTTAATAATAAAACCAAACTTTCAAAGGTATTCAACTCGAGCAAGTAGTGTATAAAAGAATTGAAAAAAAGAAATTTTTTGCCAACTTCGAACTACGCTGACTTTGATCCCGAGTTTCGGGTACGTAGGCAATCAGAAAATATTCGAGACCACCTATATAGAAAGTTGGTATTTTCTTTAAGTCTAAGGTAAGTTTGATCTCCAAAAATCAAACTCAATATTTTCCGTCAAGTCTACAGATAATATCATCCAACTATCATAAAAAATTTAACTCGAGCACTAGAGTATTAACGGATTACAAAAAAAGAGTTTATCAATCCCAAACTACACCGACTTTGATCAGAGAACCGGGTACGCAAGGAATTAAAAATAATTGGAGTCCACCCAAAACAATCTCTCTCGTTATCGGTAACGTCCAAACATCACCAAACTTTCTTAAGAATTCAACCGGAGCACCATAGTATAATTGCATTGCAAGCCCAAACCAAATTTATCAATTTTGAACTACGCACACTTTGATCCCGATACCCGGGTACTTAGGGAATCATAAATTATTACAATCCACCCAAAAAAATATATCTTGCTATACATAACAGTTAATATCACCGAACTTTCAAAAGAATTCAACTCGAGCACCACGGTGTAAATGAATTGCACAACTAGATTAAATTTTTATCAATTTCAAACTACACTGACTTTGTTCCAAAGATCTAGTACTTAGGCAATCATAAATGATTACAATCTACCAAAAATGATATATCTAGTTATTCATAACGGTTAACATCACCAAACTTTCAAAAGAATTCAACTTGAGCACCATAATGCAAATGGATTGCAAACCCAAACCAAATTTATCAATTTTGAACTAAGCGTACTTTGATTCCGAGATCGTGGTACATAGGCAATCATAAATGATTACAGCCCAAACAAATATATTTCGTTATTTGCAACAGTTAATAATAAAACCAAACTTTCAAAGGTATTCAACTCGAGCAGTAGTGTATAAAAGAATTGAAAAAAGAAATTTTTTGCCAACTTCGAACTACGCTGACTTTGATCCCGAGTTTCGGGTACGTAGGCAATCAGAAAATATTCGAGACCACCTATATAGAAAGTTGGTATTTTCTTTAAGTCTAAGGTAAGTTTGATCTCCAAAAATCAAACTCAATATTTTCCGTCAAGGCTACAGATAATATCATCCAACTATCATAAAAAATTTAACTCGAGCACTAGAGTATTAACGGATTACAAAAACAGAAGTTTATCAATCCCAAACTACACCGACTTTGATCAGGAGAACCGGGTACGCAAGGAATTAAAAATAATTGGAGTCCACCCAAAACAATATCTCTCGTTATGGGTAACGTCCAAACATCACCAAACTTTCTTAAGAATTCAACCGGAGCACCATAGTATAATTGCATTGCAAGCCCAAACCAAATTTATCAATTTTGAACTACGCACACTTTGATCCCGAGACCCGGGTACTTAGGGAATCATAAATTATTACAATCCACCCAAAAAAATATATCTTGCTATACATAACAGTTAATATCACCGAACTTTCAAAAGATTTCAACTCGAGCACCACGGTGTAAATGAATTGCACAACTAGAATAAATTTTTATCAATTTCAAACTACACCGACTTTGTTCCAAAGATCCAGTACTTAGGCAATCATAAATGATTACAAACTACCAAAAATGATATATCTAGTTATTCATAACGGTTAACATCACCAAACTTTCAAAAGAATTCAACTCGAGCACCATAATGCAAATGGATTGCAAACCCAAACCAAATTTATCAATTTTGAACTAAGCGTACTTTGATTCCGAGATCGTGGTACATAGGCAATCATAAATGATTACAGCCCAAACAAATATATTTCGTTATTTGCAATAGTTAATAATAAAACCAAACTTTCAAAGGTATTCAACTCGAGCAAGTAGTGTATAAAAGAATTGAAAAAAAGAAATTTTTTGCCAACTTCGAACTACGCTGACTTTGATCCCGAGTTTCGGGTACGTAGGCAATCAGAAAATATTCGAGACCACCTATATAGAAAGTTGGTATTTTCTTTAAGTCTAAGGTAAGTTTGATCTCCAAAAATCAAACTCAATATTTTCCGTCAAGGCTACGATAATATCATCCAACTATCATAAAAAATTTAACTCGAGCACTAGAGTATTAACGGATTACAAAAACAAAGTTTATCAATCCCAAACTACACCGACTTTGATCAGAGAACCGGGTACGCAAGGAATTAAAAATAATTGGAGTCCACCCAAAACAATCTCTCTCGTTATCGGTAACGTCCAAAACATCACCAAACTTTCTTAAGAATTCAACCGGAGCACCATAGTATAATTGCATTGCAAGCCCAAACCAAATTTATCAATTTTGAACTACGCACACTTTGATCCCGAGACCCGGGTACTTAGGGAATCATAAATTATTACAATCCACCCAAAAAAATATATCTTGCTATACATAACAGTTAATATCACCGAACTTTCAAAAGATTTCAACTCGAGCACCACGGTGTAAATGAATTGCACAACTAGAATAAATTTTTATCAATTTCAAACTACACCGACTTTGTTCCAAAGATCCAGTACTTAGGCAATCATAAATGATTACACTCTACCAAAAATGATATATCTAGTTATTCATAACGGTTAACATCACCAAACTTTCAAAAGAATTCAACTCGAGCACCATAATGCAAATGGATTGCAAACCCAAACCAAATTTATCAATTTTGAACTAAGCGTACTTTGATTCCGAGATCGTGGTACATAGGCAATCATAAATGATTACAGCCAAACAAATATATTTCGTTATTTACAACAGTTAATAATAAAACCAAACTTTCAAAGGTATTCAACTCGAGCAAGTAGTGTATAAAAGAATTGAAAAAAAGAAATTTTTTGCCAACTTCGAACTACGCCGACTTTGATCCCGAGTTTCGGGTACGTAGGCAATCGAAAAATATTCGAGACCACCTATATAGAAAGTTGGTATTTTCTTTAAGTCTAAGGTAAGTTTGATCTCCAAAAATCAAACTCAATATTTTCCGTCAAGGCTACAGATAATATCATCCAACTATCATAAAAAATTTAACTCGAGCACTAGAGTATTAACGGATTACAAAAAATGTAGTTTATCAATCCCAAACTACACCGACTTTGATCAGAGAACCGGGTACGCAAGGAATTAAAAATAATTGGAGTCCACCCAAAACAATCTCTCTCGTTATCGGTAACGTCCAATATCACCAAACTTTCTTAAGAATTCAACCGGAGCACCATAGTATAATTGCATTGCAAGCCCAAACCAAATTTATCAATTTTGAACTACGCACACTTTGATCCCGAGACCCGGGTACTTAGGGAATCATAAATTATTACAATGCACCCAAAAAAAATATATCTTGCAATACATAACAGTTAATATCACCGAACTTTCAAAAGATTTCAACTCGAGCACCACGGTGTAAATGAATTGCACAACTAGAATAAATTTTTATCAATTTCAAACTACACCGACTTTGTTCCAAAGATCCAGTACTTAGGCAATCATAAATGATTACAAATCTACCAAAAATGATATATCTAGTTATTCATAACGGTTAACATCACCAAACTTTCAAAAGAATTCAACTCCGAGCACCATAATGCAAATGGATTGCAAACCCAAACCAAATTTATCAATTTTGAACTAAGCATACTTTGATTCCGAGATCAGGGTACATAGGCAATCATAAATGATTACAGCCCAAACAAATATATTTCGTTATTTGCAATAGTTAATAATAAAACCAAACTTTCAAAGGTATTCAACTCGAGCAGTAGTGTATAAAAGAATTGAAAAAAAGAAATTTTTTGCCAACTTCGAACTACGCTGACTTTGATCCCGAGTTTCGGGTACGTAGGCAATCAGAAAATATTCGAGACCACCTATATAGAAAGTTGGTATTTTCTTTAAGTCTAAGGTAAGTTTGATCTCCAAAAATCAAACTCAATATTTTCCGTCAAGTCTACAGATAATATCATCCAACTATCATAAAAAATTTAACTCGAGCACTAGAGTATTAACGGATTACAAAAACAAGTTTATCAATCCCAAACTACACCGACTTTGATCAGAGAACCGGGTACGCAAGGAATTAAAAATAATTGGAGTCCACCCAAAACAATCTCTCTCGTTATCGGTAACGTCCAAGCATCACCAAACTTTCTTAAGAATTCAACCGGAGCACCATAGTATAATTGCATTGCAAGCCCAAACCAAATTTATCAATTTTGAACTACGCACAGTTTGATCCCGAGACCCGGGTACTTAGGGAATCATAAATTATTACAATCCACCCAAAAAAATATATCTTGCTATACATAACAGTTAATATCACCGAACTTTCAAAAGATTTCAACTCGAGCACCACGGTGTAAATGAATTGCACAACTAGAATAAATTTTTATCAATTTCAAACTACACCGACTTTGTTCCAAAGATCCAGTACTTAGGCAATCATAAATGATTACAAACTACCAAAAATGATATATCTAGTTATTCATAACGGTTAACATCACCAAACTTTCAAAAGAATTCAACCCGAGCACCATAATGCAAATGGATTGCAAACCCAAACCAAATTTATCAATTTTGAACTAAGCGTACTTTGATTCCGAGATCGTGGTACATAGGCAATCATAAATGATTACAGCCAAACAAATATATTTCGTTATTTGCAATAGTTAATAATAAAACCAAACTTTCAAAGGTATTCAACTCGAGCAAGTAGTGTATAAAAGAATTGAAAAAAAGAAATTTTTTGCCAACTTCGAACTACGCCGACTTTGATCCCGTGTTTCGGGTACGTAGGCAATCGAAAAATATTCGAGACCACCTATATAGAAAGTTGGTATTTTCTTTAAGTCTAAGGTAAGTTTGATCTCCAAAAATCAAACTCAATATTTTCCGTCAAGGCTACAGATAATATCATCCAACTATCATAAAAAATTTAACTCGAGCACTAGAGTATTAACGGATTACAAAAACAAGTTTATCAATCCCAAACTACACCGACTTTGATCAGAGAACCGGGTACGCAAGGAATTAAAAATAATTGGAGTCCACCCAAAACAATCTCTCTCGTTATCGGTAACGTCCAAGTATCACCAAACTTTCTTAAGAATTCAACCGGAGCACCATAGTATAATTGCATTGCAAGCCCAAACCAAATTTATCAATTTTGAACTACGCACACTTTGATCCCGAGACCCGGGTACTTAGGGAATCATAAATTATTACAATCCACCCAAAAAAATATATCTTGCTATACATAACAGCTTAATATCACCGAACTTTCAAAAGATTTCAACTCGAGCACCACGGTGTAAATGAATTGCACAACTAGAATAAATTTTTATCAATTTCAAACTACACCGACTTTGTTCCAAAGATCCAGTACTTAGGCAATCATAAATGATTACACTACCAAAAATGATATATCTAGTTATTCATAACGGTTAACATCACCAAACTTTCAAAAGAATTCAACCCGAGCACCATAATGCAAATGGATTGCAAACCCAAACCAAATTTATCAATTTTGAACTAAGCGTACTTTGATTCCGAGATCGTGGTACATAGGCAATCATAAATGATTACAGCCCAAACAAATATATTTCGTTATTTGCAATAGTTAATAATAAAACCAAACTTTCAAAGGTATTCAACTCGAGCAAGTAGTGTATAAAAGAATTGAAAAAAAGAAATTTTTTGCCAACTTCGAACTACGCCGACTTTGATCCCGAGTTTCGGGTACGTAGGCAATCGAAAAATATTCGAGACCACCTATATAGAAAGTTGGTATTTTCTTTAAGTCTAAGGTAAGTTTGATCTCCAAAAATCAAACTCAATATTTTCCGTCAAGGCTACAGATAATATCATCCAACTATCATAAAAAATTTAACTCGAGCACTAGAGTATTAACGGATTACAAAAACAAGTTTATCAATCCCAAACTACACCGACTTTGATCGAGAACCGGGTACGCAAGGAATTAAAAATAATTGGAGTCCACCCAAAACAATCTCTCTCGTTATCGGTAACGTCCGTATCACCAAACTTTCTTAAGAATTCAACCGGAGCACCATAGTATAATTGCATTGCAAGCCCAAACCAAATTTATCAATTTTGAACTACGCACACTTTGATCCCGAGACCCGGTACTTAGGGAATCATAAATTATTACAATCCACCCAAAAAAATATATCTTGCTATACATAACAGCTTATATCACCGAACTTTCAAAAGATTTCAACTCGAGCACCACGGTGTAAATGAATTGCACAACTAGAATAAATTTTTATCAATTTCAAACTACACCGACTTTGTTCCAAAGATCCAGTACTTAGGCAATCATAAATGATTACAAACTACCAAAAATGATATATCTAGTTATTCATAACGGTTAACATCACCAAACTTTCAAAAGAATTCAACTTGAGCACCATAATGCAAATGGATTGCAAACCCAAACCAAATTTATCAATTTTGAACTAAGCAGACTTTGATTCCGAGATCGTGGTACATAGGCAATCATAAATGATTACAGCCCAAACAAATATATTTCGTTATTTGCAACAGTTAATAATAAAACCAAACTTTCAAAGGTATTCAACTCGAGCAAGTAGTGTATAAAAGAATTGAAAAAAAGAAATTTTTTGCCAACTTCGAACTACGCCGACTTTGATCCCGAGTTTCGGGTACGTAGGCAATCAGAAAATATTCGAGACCACCTATATAGAAAGTTGGTATTTTCTTTAAGTCTAAGGTAAGTTTGATCTCCAAAAATCAAACTCAATATTTTCCGTCAAGGCTACAGATAATATCATCCAACTATCATAAAAATTTTAACTCGAGCACTAGAGTATTAACGGATTACAAAAACAAAGTTTATCAATCCCAAACTACACCGACTTTGATCAGAGAGAACCGGGTACGCAAGGAATTAAAAATAATTGGAGTCCACCCAAAACAATCTCTCTCGTTATCGGTAACGTCCAAGTATCACCAAACTTTCTTAAGAATTCAACCGGAGCACCATAGTATAATTGCAATGCAAGCCCAAACCAAATTTATCAATTTTGAACTACGCACACTTTGATCCCGATACCCGGGTACTTACGGAATCATAAATTATTACAATCCACACAAAAAAATATATCTTGCTATACATAACAGCTAATATCACCGAACTTTCAAAAGATTTCAACTCGAGCACCACGGTGTAAATGAATTGCACAACTAGAATAAATTTTTATCAATTTCAAACTACACCGACTTTGTTCCAAAGGTCCAGGTACTTAGGCAATCATAAATGATTACACTCTACCAAAAATGATATATCTAGTTATTCATAACGGTTAACATCACCAAACTTTCAAAAGAATTCAACCTGAGCACCATAATGCAAATGGATTGCAAACCCAAACCAAATTTATCAATTTTGAACTAAGCAGACTTTGATTCCGAGATCAGGGTACATAGGCAATCATAAATGATTACAGCCAAAACAAATATATTTCGTTATTTGCAACAGTTAATAATAAAACCAAACTTTCAAAGGTATTCAACTCGAGCAAGTAGTGTATAAAAGAATTGAAAAAAAGAAATTTTTTGCCAACTTCGAACTACGCCGACTTTGATCCCGAGTTTCGGGTACGTAGGCAATCAGAAAATATTCGAGACCACCTATATAGAAAGTTGGTATTTTCTTTAAGTCTAAGGTAAGTTTGATCTCCAAAAATCAAACTCAATATTTTCCGTCAAGGCTACAGATAATATCATCCAACTATCATAAAAATTTTAACTCGAGCACTAGAGTATTAACGGATTACAAAAACAAGTTTATCAATCCCAAACTACACCGACTTTGATCGAGAGAACCGGGTACGCAAGGAATTAAAAATAATTGGAGTCCACCCAAAACAATCTCTCTCGTTATCGGTAACGTCCAAGCATCACCAAACTTTCTTAAGAATTCAACTGGAGCACCATAGTATAATTGCAATGCAAGCCCAAACCAAATTTATCAATTTTGAACTACGCACACTTTGCTCCCGAGACCCGGGTACTTAGGGAATCATAAATTATTACAATCCACCCAAAAAAATATATCTTGCTATACATAACAGTTAATATCACCGAACTTTCAAAAGATTTCAACTCGAGCACCACGGTGTAAATGAATTGCACAACTAGAATAAATTTTTATCAATTTCAAACTACACTGACTTTGTTCCAAAGGTCCAGGTACTTAGGCAATCATAAATGATTACAAATCTACCAAAAATGATATATCTAGTTATTCATAACGGTTAACATCACCAAACTTTCAAAAGAATTCAACCCGAGCACCATAATGCAAATGGATTGCAAACCCAAACCAAATTTATCAATTTTGAACTAAGCGTACTTTGATTCCGAGATCGTGGTACATAGGCAATCATAAATGATTACAGCCCAAAACAAATATATTTCGTTATTTGCAATAGTTAATAATAAAACCAAACTTTCAAAGGTATTCAACTCGAGCAAGTAGTGTATAAAAGAATTGAAAAAAAGAAATTTTTTGCCAACTTCGAACTACGCCGACTTTGATCCCGAGTTTCGGGTACGTAGGCAATCGAAAAATATTCGAGACCACCTATATAGAAAGTTGGTATTTTCTTTAAGTCTAAGGTAAGTTTGATCTCCAAAAATCAAACTCAATATTTTCCGTCAAGGCTACAGATAATATCATCCAACTATCATAAAAATTTTAACTCGAGCACTAGAGTATTAACGGATTACAAAAACAGAAGTTTATCAATCCCAAACTACACCGACTTTGATCAGGAGAACCGGGTACGCAAGGAATTAAAAATAATTGGAGTCCACCCAAAACAATCTCTCTCGTTATCGGTAACGTCCAAACATCACCAAACTTTCTTAAGAATTCAACCGGAGCACCATAGTATAATTGCAATGCAAGCCCAAACCAAATTAATCAATTTTGAACTACGCACACTTTGCTCCCGAGACCCGGGTACTTAGGGAATCATAAATTATTACAATCCACCCAAAAAAATATATCTTGCTATACATAACAGCTAATATCACCGAACTTTCAAAAGATTTCAACTCGAGCACCACGGTGTAAATGAATTGCACAACTAGAATAAATTTTTATCAATTTCAAACTACACCGACTTTGTTCCAAAGGTCCAGTACTTAGGCAATCATAAATGATTACAAACTACCAAAAATGATATATCTAGTTATTCATAACGGTTAACATCACCAAACTTTCAAAAGAATTCAACCCGAGCACCATAATGCAAATGGATTGCAAACCCAAACCAAATTTATCAATTTTGAACTAAGCGTACTTTGATTCCGAGATCGTGGTACATAGGCAATCATAAATGATTACAGCCCAAACAAATATATTTCGTTATTTGCAATAGTTAATAATAAAACCAAACTTTCAAAGGTATTCAACTCGAGCAAGTAGTGTATAAAAGAATTGAAAAAAAGAAATTTTTTGCCAACTTCGAACTACGCCGACTTTGATCCCGAGTTTCGGGTACGTAGGCAATCAGAAAATATTCGAGACCACCTATATAGAAAGTTGGTATTTTCTTTAAGTCTAAGGTAAGTTTGATCTCCAAAAATCAAACTCAATATTTTCCGTCAAGGCTACAGATAATATCATCCAACTATCATAAAAATTTTAACTCGAGCACTAGAGTATTAACGGATTACAAAAACAAGTTTATCAATCCCAAACTACACCGACTTTGATCAGAGAACCGGGTACGCAAGGAATTAAAAATAATTGGAGTCCACCCAAAACAATCTCTCTCGTTATCGGTAACGTCCAAGCATCACCAAACTTTCTTAAGAATTCAACCGGAGCACCATAGTATAATTGCAATGCAAGCCCAAACCAAATTTATCAATTTTGAACTACGCACACTTTGCTCCCGAGACCCGGGTACTTAGGGAATCATAAATTATTACAATCCACCCAAAAAAATATATCTTGCTATACATAACAGCTTAATATCACCGAACTTTCAAAAGATTTCAACTCGAGCACCACGGTGTAAATGAATTGCACAACTAGAATAAATTTTTATCAATTTCAAACTACACCGACTTTGTTCCAAAGGTCCAGTACTTAGGCAATCATAAATGATTACAAACTACCAAAAATGATATATCTAGTTATTCATAACGGTTAACATCACCAAACTTTCAAAAGAATTCAACCCGAGCACCATAATGCAAATGGATTGCAAACCCAAACCAAATTTATCAATTTTGAACTAAGCGTACTTTGATTCCGAGATCGTGGTACATAGGCAATCATAAATGATTACAACCAAAACAAATATATTTCGTTATTTGCAACAGTTAATAATAAAACCAAACTTTCAAAGGTATTCAACTCGAGCAGTAGTGTATAAAAGAATTGAAAAAAAAAAGAAATTTTTTGCCAACTTCGAACTACGCTGACTTTGATCCCGTGTTTCGGGTACGTAGGCAATCAGAAAATATTCGAGACCACCTATATAGAAAGTTGGTATTTTCTTTAAGTCTAAGGTAAGTTTGATCTCCAAAAATCAAACTCAATATTTTCCGTCAAGGCTACGTATAATATCATCCAACTATCATAAAAATTTTAACTCGAGCACTAGAGTATTAACGGATTACAAAAACAAGTTTATCAATCCCAAACTACACCGACTTTGATCAGAGAACCGGGTACGCAAGGAATTAAAAATAATTGGAGTCCACCCAAAACAATCTCTCTCGTTATCGGTAACGTCCAAACATCACCAAACTTTCTTAAGAATTCAACTGGAGCACCATAGTATAATTGCAATGCAAGCCCAAACCAAATTTATCAATTTTGAACTACGCACACTTTGCTCCCGAGACCCGGGTACTTAGGGAATCATAAATTATTACAATCCACCCAAAAAAATATATCTTGCTATACATAACAGTTAATATCACCGAACTTTCAAAAGATTTCAACTCGAGCACCACGGTGTAAATGAATTGCACAACTAGAATAAATTTTTATCAATTTCAAACTACACTGACTTTGTTCCAAAGGTCCAGGTACTTAGGCAATCATAAATGATTACAAACTACCAAAAATGATATATCTAGTTATTCATAACGGTTAACATCACCAAACTTTCAAAAGAATTCAACCTGAGCACCATAATGCAAATGGATTGCAAACCCAAACCAAATTTATCAATTTTGAACTAAGCAGACTTTGATTCCGAGATCAGGGTACATAGGCAATCATAAATGATTACAGCCAAAACAAATATATTTCGTTATTTGCAACAGTTAATAATAAAACCAAACTTTCAAAGGTATTCAACTCGAGCAGTAGTGTATAAAAGAATTGAAAAAAAAAGAAATTTTTTGCCAACTTCGAACTACGCTGACTTTGATCCCGAGTTTCGGGTACGTAGGCAATCAGAAAATATTCGAGACCACCTATATAGAAAGTTGGTATTTTCTTTAAGTCTAAGGTAAGTTTGATCTCCAAAAATCAAACTCAATATTTTCCGTCAAGGCTACAGATAATATCATCCAACTATCATAAAAATTTTAACTCGAGCACTAGAGTATTAACGGATTACAAAAACAAGTTTATCAATCCCAAACTACACCGACTTTGATCAGAGAACCGGGTACGCAAGGAATTAAAAATAATTGGAGTCCACCCAAAACAATCTCTCTCGTTATCGGTAACGTCCAAGATCACCAAACTTTCTTAAGAATTCAACCGGAGCACCATAGTATAATTGCAATGCAAGCCCAAACCAAATTTATCAATTTTGAACTACGCACACTTTGCTCCCGAGACCCGGGTACTTAGGGAATCATAAATTATTACAATCCACCCAAAAAAATATATCTTGCTATACATAACAGCTTAATATCACCGAACTTTCAAAAGATTTCAACTCGAGCACCACGGTGTAAATGAATTGCACAACTAGAATAAATTTTTATCAATTTCAAACTACACCGACTTTGTTCCAAAGGTCCAGTACTTAGGCAATCATAAATGATTACACTCTACCAAAAATGATATATCTAGTTATTCATAACGGTTAACATCACCAAACTTTCAAAAGAATTCAACCTGAGCACCATAATGCAAATGGATTGTAAACCCAAACCAAATTTATCAATTTTGAACTAAGCGTACTTTGATTCCGAGATCGTGGTACATAGGCAATCATAAATGATTACAGCCCAAAACAAATATATTTCGTTATTTGCAATAGTTAATAATAAAACCAAACTTTCAAAGGTATTCAACTCGAGCAAGTAGTGTATAAAAGAATTGAAAAAAAGAAATTTTTTGCCAACTTCGAACTACGCCGACTTTGATCCCGAGTTTCGGGTACGTAGGCAATCAGAAAATATTCGAGACCACCTATATAGAAAGTTGGTATTTTCTTTAAGTCTAAGGTAAGTTTGATCTCCAAAAATCAAACTCAATATTTTCCGTCAAGGCTACAGATAATATCATCCAACTATCATAAAAATTTTAACTCGAGCACTAGAGTATTAACGGATTACAAAAATGTAAGTTTATCAATCCCAAACTACACCGACTTTGATCGTGAGAACCGGGTACGCAAGGAATTAAAAATAATTGGAGTCCACCCAAAACAATCTCTCTCGTTATCGGTAACGTCCGCATCACCAAACTTTCTTAAGAATTCAACCGGAGCACCATAGTATAATTGCAATGCAAGCCCAAACCAAATTTATCAATTTTGAACTACGCACACTTTGCTCCCGAGACCCGGGTACTTAGGGAATCATAAATTATTACAATCCACCCAAAAAAATATATCTTGCTATACATAACAGCTAATATCACCGAACTTTCAAAAGATTTCAACTCGAGCACCACGGTGTAAATGAATTGCACAACTAGAATAAATTTTTATCAATTTCAAACTACACCGACTTTGTTCCAAAGGTCCAGTACTTAGGCAATCATAAATGATTACAAACTACCAAAAATGATATATCTAGTTATTCATAACGGTTAACATCACCAAACTTTCAAAAGAATTCAACCCGAGCACCATAATGCAAATGGATTGCAAACCCAAACCAAATTTATCAATTTTGAACTAAGCAGTACTTTGATTCCGAGATCGTGGTACATAGGCAATCATAAATGATTACAAATTTCAAACAAATATATTTCGTTATTTGCAATAGTTAATAATAAAACCAAACTTTCAAAGGTATTCAACTCGAGCAAGTAGTGTATAAAAGAATTGAAAAAAAGAAATTTTTTGCCAACTTCGAACTACGCCGACTTTGATCCCGAGTTTCGGGTACGTAGGCAATCGAAAAATATTCGAGACCACCTATATAGAAAGTTGGTATTTTCTTTAAGTCTAAGGTAAGTTTGATCTCCAAAAATCAAACTCAATATTTTCCGTCAAGGCTACAGATAATATCATCCAACTATCATAAAAAATTTAACTCGAGCACTAGAGTATTAACGGATTACAAAAACAAGTTTATCAATCCCAAACTACACCGACTTTGATCAGAGAACCGGGTACGCAAGGAATTAAAAATAATTGGAGTCCACCCAAAACAATCTCTCTCGTTATCGGTAACGTCCAAGTATCACCAAACTTTCTTAAGAATTCAACCGGAGCACCATAGTATAATTGCAATGCAAGCCCAAACCAAATTTATCAATTTTGAACTACGCACACTTTGATCCCGAGACCCGGTACTTAGGGAATCATAAATTATTACAATCCACCCAAAAAAATATATCTTGCTATACATAACAGCTAATATCACCGAACTTTCAAAAGATTTCAACTCGAGCACCACGGTGTAAATGAATTGCACAACTAGAATAAATTTTTATCAATTTCAAACTACACCGACTTTGTTCCAAAGATCCAGTACTTAGGCAATCATAAATGATTACAGCCTACCAAAAATGATATATCTAGTTATTCATAACGGTTAACATCACCAAACTTTCAAAAGAATTCAACCCGAGCACCATAATGCAAATGGATTGCAAACCCAAACCAAATTTATCAATTTTGAACTAAGCAGTACTTTGATTCCGAGATCGTGGTACATAGGCAATCATAAATGATTACAAACCAAAACAAATATATTTCGTTATTTGCAATAGTTAATAATAAAACCAAACTTTCAAAGGTATTCAACTCGAGCAAGTAGTGTATAAAAGAATTGAAAAAAAGAAATTTTTTGCCAACTTCGAACTACGCTGACTTTGATCCCGAGTTTCGGGTACGTAGGCAATCAGAAAATATTCGAGACCACCTATATAGAAAGTTGGTATTTTCTTTAAGTCTAAGGTAAGTTTGATCTCCAAAAATCAAACTCAATATTTTCCGTCAAGGCTACAGATAATATCATCCAACTATCATAAAAAATTTAACTCGAGCACTAGAGTATTAACGGATTACAAAAACAAGTTTATCAATCCCAAACTACACCGACTTTGATCAGAGAACCGGGTACGCAAGGAATTAAAAATAATTGGAGTCCACCCAAAACAATCTCTCTCGTTATCGGTAACGTCCAGTATCACCAAACTTTCTTAAGAATTCAACCGGAGCACCATAGTATAATTGCAATGCAAGCCCAAACCAAATTTATCAATTTTGAACTACGCACACTTTGATCCCGAGACCCGGGTACTTAGGGAATCATAAATTATTACAATCCACCCAAAAAAATATATCTTGCTATACATAACAGTTAATATCACCGAACTTTCAAAAGATTTCAACTCGAGCACCACGGTGTAAATGAATTGCACAACTAGAATAAATTTTTATCAATTTCAAACTACACCGACTTTGTTCCAAAGATCCAGTACTTAGGCAATCATAAATGATTACAAATCTACCAAAAATGATATATCTAGTTATTCATAACGGTTAACATCACCAAACTTTCAAAAGAATTCAACCCGAGCACCATAATGCAAATGGATTACAAACCCAAACCAAATTTATCAATTTTGAACTAAGCAGACTTTGATTCCGAGATCAGGGTACATAGGCAATCATAATTGATTACAGCCCAAAACAAATATATTTCGTTATTTGCAATAGTTAATAATAAAACCAAACTTTCAAAGGTATTCAACTCGAGCAAGAAGGTGTATAAAAGAATTGAAAAAAAGAAATTTTTTGCCAACTTCGAACTACGCCGACTTTGATCCCGAGTTTCGGGTACGTAGGCAATCGAAAAATATTCGAGACCACCTATATAGAAAGTTGGTATTTTCTTTAAGTCTAAGGTAAGTTTGATCTCCAAAAATCAAACTCAATATTTTCCGTCAAGGCTACAGATAATATCATCCAACTATCATAAAAAATTTAACTCGAGCACTAGAGTATTAACGGATTACAAAAACAAGTTTATCAATCCCAAACTACACCGACTTTGATCAGAGAACCGGGTACGCAAGGAATTAAAAATAATTGGAGTCCACCCAAAACAATCTCTCTCGTTATCGGTAACGTCCGCATCACCAAACTTTCTTAAGAATTCAACCGGAGCACCATAGTATAATTGCATTGCAAGCCCAAACCAAATTTATCAATTTTGAACTACGCACAGTTTGATCCCGAGACCCGGGTACTTAGGGAATCATAAATTATTACAATCCACCCAAAAAAATATATCTTGCTATACATAACAGTTAATATCACCGAACTTTCAAAAGATTTCAACTCGAGCACCACGGTGTAAATGAATTGCACAACTAGAATAAATTTTTATCAATTTCAAACTACACCGACTTTGTTCCAAAGATCCAGTACTTAGGCAATCATAAATGATTACAACTCTACCAAAAATGATATATCTAGTTATTCATAACGGTTAACATCACCAAACTTTCAAAAGAATTCAACCCGAGCACCATAATGCAAATGGATTGCAAACCCAAACCAAATTTATCAATTTTGAACTAAGCAGACTTTGATTCCGAGATCGTGGTACATAGGCAATCATAAATGATTACAACCCAAACAAATATATTTCGTTATTTGCAATAGTTAATAATAAAACCAAACTTTCAAAGGTATTCAACTCGAGCAAGTAGTGTATAAAAGAATTGAAAAAAAGAAATTTTTTGCCAACTTCGAACTACGCTGACTTTGATCCCGAGTTTCGGGTACGTAGGCAATCAGAAAATATTCGAGACCACCTATATAGAAAGTTGGTATTTTCTTTAAGTCTAAGGTAAGTTTGATCTCCAAAAATCAAACTCAATATTTTCCGTCAAGGCTACAGATAATATCATCCAACTATCATAAAAAATTTAACTCGAGCACTAGAGTATTAACGGATTACAAAAACAAGTTTATCAATCCCAAACTACACCGACTTTGATCGAGAACCGGGTACGCAAGGAATTAAAAATAATTGGAGTCCACCCAAAACAATCTCTCTCGTTATCGGTAACGTCCGCATCACCAAACTTTCTTAAGAATTCAACCGGAGCACCATAGTATAATTGCATTGCAAGCCCAAACCAAATTTATCAATTTTGAACTACGCACACTTTGATCCCGAGACCCGGGTACTTAGGGAATCATAAATTATTACAATCCACCCAAAAAAATATATCTTGCTATACATAACAGTTAATATCACCGAACTTTCAAAAGATTTCAACTCGAGCACCACGGTGTAAATGAATTGCACAACTAGAATAAATTTTTATCAATTTCAAACTACACCGACTTTGTTCCAAAGATCCAGTACTTAGGCAATCATAAATGATTACAAACTTACCAAAAATGATATATCTAGTTATTCATAACGGTTAACATCACCAAACTTTCAAAAGAATTCAACTCGAGCACCATAATGCAAATGGATTGCAAACCCAAACCAAATTTATCAATTTTGAACTAAGCAGACTTTGATTCCGAGATCGTGGTACATAGGCAATCATAAATGATTACAGCCCAAAACAAATATATTTCGTTATTTGCAATAGTTAATAATAAAACCAAACTTTCAAAGGTATTCAACTCGAGCAAGTAGTGTATAAAAGAATTTAAAAAAAAGAAATTTTTTGCCAACTTCGAACTACGCTGACTTTGATCCCCGTGTTTCGGGTACGTAGGCAATCGAAAAATATTCGAGACCACCTATATAGAAAGTTGGTATTTTCTTTAAGTCTAAGGTAAGTTTGATCTCCAAAAATCAAACTCAATATTTTCCGTCAAGGCTACAGATAATATCATCCAACTATCATAAAAAATTTAACTCGAGCACTAGAGTATTAACGGATTACAAAAACAAAGTTTATCAATCCCAAACTACACCGACTTTGATCGTGAGAACCGGGTACGCAAGGAATTAAAAATAATTGGAGTCCACCCAAAACAATCTCTCTCGTTATCGGTAACGTCCAAATCACCAAACTTTCTTAAGAATTCAACCGGAGCACCATAGTATAATTGCATTGCAAGCCCAAACCAAATTTATCAATTTTGAACTACGCACACTTTGATCCCGAGACCCGGGTACTTAGGGAATCATAAATTATTACAATCCACCCAAAAAAATATATCTTGCTATACATAACAGTTAATATCACCGAACTTTCAAAAGATTTCAACTCGAGCACCACGGTGTAAATGAATTGCACAACTAGAATAAATTTTTATCAATTTCAAACTACACCGACTTTGTTCCAAAGATCCAGTACTTAGGCAATCATAAATGATTACAAATCTACCAAAAATGATATATCTAGTTATTCATAACGGTTAACATCACCAAACTTTCAAAAGAATTCAACCCGAGCACCATAATGCAAATGGATTGCAAACCCAAACCAAATTTATCAATTTTGAACTAAGCAGTACTTTGATTCCGAGATCGTGGTACATAGGCAATCATAAATGATTACAGCCCAAAAAATATATATTTCGTTATTTGCAATAGTTAATAATAAAACCAAACTTTCAAAGGTATTCAACTCGAGCACAGTAGTGTATAAACGAATTGAAAAAAAGAAATTTTTTGCCAACTTCGAACTACGCTGACTTTGATCCCGAGTTTCGGGTACGTAGGCAATCAGAAAATATTCGAGACCACCTATATAGAAAGTTGGTATTTTCTTTAAGTCTAAGGTAAGTTTGATCTCCAAAAATCAAACTCAATATTTTCCGTCAAGGCTACAGATAATATCATCCAACTATCATAAAAAATTTAACTCGAGCACTAGAGTATTAACGGATTACAAAAACAGAAGTTTATCAATCCCAAACTACACCGACTTTGATCAGGAGAACCGGGTACGCAAGGAATTAAAAATAATTGGAGTCCACCCAAAACAATATCTCTCGTTATGGGTAACGTCCAGTATCACCAAACTTTCTTAAGAATTCAACCGGAGCACCATAGTATAATTGCATTGCAAGCCCAAACCAAATTTATCAATTTTGAACTACGCACACTTTGATCCCGAGACCCGGGTACTTAGGGAATCATAAATTATTACAATCCACCCAAAAAAATATATCTTGCTATACATAACAGCTTAATATCACCGAACTTTCAAAAGAATTCAACTCGAGCACCATGGTGTAAATGAATTGCACAACTAGAATAAATTTTTATCAATTTCAAACTACACCGACTTTGTTCCAAAGATCCAGTACTTAGGCAATCATAAATGATTACACTCTACCAAAAATGATATATCTAGTTATTCATAACGGTTAACATCACCAAACTTTCAAAAGAATTCAACTTGAGCACCATAATGCAAATGGATTGCAAACCCAATCCAAATTTATCAATTTTGAACTAAGCGTACTTTGATTCCGAGATCGTGGTACATAGGCAATCATAAATGATTACAGCCCAAACAAATATATTTCGTTATTTACAACAGTTAATAATAAAACCAAACTTTCAAAGGTATTCAACTCGAGCAAGTAGTGTATAAAAGAATTGAAAAAAAGAAATTTTTTGCCAACTTCGAACTACGCCGACTTTGATCCCGAGTTTCGGGTACGTAGGCAATCGAAAAATATTCGAGACCACCTATATAGAAAGTTGGTATTTTCTTTAAGTCTAAGGTAAGTTTGATCTCCAAAAATCAAACTCAATATTTTCCGTCAAGGCTACAGATAATATCATCCAACTATCATAAAAAATTTAACTCGAGCACTAGAGTATTAACGGATTACAAAAACAAGTTTATCAATCCCAAACTACACCGACTTTGATCGGAGAACCGGGTACGCAAGGAATTAAAAATAATTGGAGTCCACCCAAAACAATCTCTCTCGTTATCGGTAACGTCCAAGATCACCAAACTTTCTTAAGAATTCAACCGGAGCACCATAGTATAATTGCAATGCAAGCCCAAACCAAATTTATCAATTTTGAACTACGCACACTTTGATCCCGAGACCCGGGTACTTAGGGAATCATAAATTATTACAATCCACCCAAAAAAATATATCTTGCTATACATAACAGTTAATATCACCGAACTTTCAAAAGATTTCAACTCGAGCACCACGGTGTAAATGAATTGCACAACTAGAATAAATTTTTATCAATTTCAAACTACACCGACTTTGTTCCAAAGATCCAGTACTTAGGCAATCATAAATGATTACAAACTACCAAAAATGATATATCTAGTTATTCATAACGGTTAACATCACCAAACTTTCAAAAGAATTCAACTTCGAGCACCATAATGCAAATGGATTGCAAACCCAAACCAAATTTATCAATTTTGAACTAAGCGTACTTTGATTCCGAGATCGTGGTACATAGGCAATCATAAATGATTACAGCCCAAAACAAATATATTTCGTTATTTGCAATAGTTAATAATAAAACCAAACTTTCAAAGGTATTCAACTCGAGCAAGTAGTGTATAAAAGAATTGAAAAAAAGAAATTTTTTGCCAACTTCGAACTACGCTGACTTTGATCCCGAGTTTCGGGTACGTAGGCAATCAGAAAATATTCGAGACCACCTATATAGAAAGTTGGTATTTTCTTTAAGTCTAAGGTAAGTTTGATCTCCAAAAATCAAACTCAATATTTTCCGTCAAGGCTACAGATAATATCATCCAACTATCATAAAAAATTTAACTCGAGCACTAGAGTATTAACGGATTACAAAAACAAAGTTTATCAATCCCAAACTACACCGACTTTGATCAGAGAACCGGGTACGCAAGGAATTAAAAATAATTGGAGTCCACCCAAAACAATCTCTCTCGTTATCGGTAACGTCCGGTATCACCAAACTTTCTTAAGAATTCAACCGGAGCACCATAGTATAATTGCATTGCAAGCCCAAACCAAATTTATCAATTTTGAACTACGCACACTTTGATCCCGAGACCCGGGTACTTAGGGAATCATAAATTATTACAATCCACCCAAAAAAATATATCTTGCTATACATAACAGTTAATATCACCGAACTTTCAAAAGATTTCAACTCGAGCACCACGGTGTAAATGAATTGCACAACTAGAATAAATTTTTATCAATTTCAAACTACACTGACTTTGTTCCAAAGATCCAGGTACTTAGGCAATCATAAATGATTACACTCTACCAAAAATGATATATCTAGTTATTCATAACGGTTAACATCACCAAACTTTCAAAAGAATTCAACCTGAGCACCATAATGCAAATGGATTGCAAACCCAAACCAAATTTATCAATTTTGAACTAAGCGTACTTTGATTCCGAGATCGTGGTACATAGGCAATCATAAATGATTACAGCCCAAAAAAATATATTTCGTTATTTGCAATAGTTAATAATAAAACCAAACTTTCAAAGGTATTCAACTCGAGCAAGTAGTGTATAAAAGAATTGAAAAAAAGAAATTTTTTGCCAACTTCGAACTACGCTGACTTTGATCCCGAGTTTCGGGTACGTAGGCAATCAGAAAATATTCGAGACCACCTATATAGAAAGTTGGTATTTTCTTTAAGTCTAAGGTAAGTTTGATCTCCAAAAATCAAACTCAATATTTTCCGTCAAGTCTACAGATAATATCATCCAACTATCATAAAAAATTTAACTCGAGCACTAGAGTATTAACGGATTACAAAAACAAAAGTTTATCAATCCCAAACTACACCGACTTTGATCGGGAGAACCGGGTACGCAAGGAATTAAAAATAATTGGAGTCCACCCAAAACAATCTCTCTCGTTATCGGTAACGTCCAAAACATCACCAAACTTTCTTAAGAATTCAACCGGAGCACCATAGTATAATTGCATTGCAAGCCCAAACCAAATTTATCAATTTTGAACTACGCACAGTTTGATCCCGAGACCCGGGTACTTAGGGAATCATAAATTATTACAATCCACCCAAAAAAATATATCTTGCTATACATAACAGTTAATATCACCGAACTTTCAAAAGATTTCAACTCGAGCACCACGGTGTAAATGAATTGCACAACTAGAATAAATTTTTATCAATTTCAAACTACACCGACTTTGTTCCAAAGATCCAGTACTTAGGCAATCATAAATGATTACAACTCTACCAAAAATGATATATCTAGTTATTCATATCGGTTAACATCACCAAACTTTCAAAAGAATTCAACTCGAGCACCATAATGCAAATGGATTGCAAACCCAAACCAAATTTATCAATTTTGAACTAAGCAGACTTTGATTCCGAGATCAGGGTACATAGGCAATCATAAATGATTACAGCCCAAACAAATATATTTCGTTATTTACAACAGTTAATAATAAAACCAAACTTTCAAAGGTATTCAACTCGAGCAGTAGTGTATAAAAGAATTGAAAAAAAAGAAATTTTTTGCCAACTTCGAACTACGCTGACTTTGATCCCGAGTTTCGGGTACGTAGGCAATCAGAAAATATTCGAGACCACCTATATAGAAAGTTGGTATTTTCTTTAAGTCTAAGGTAAGTTTGATCTCCAAAAATCAAACTCAATATTTTCCGTCAAGGCTACGGATAATATCATCCAACTATCATAAAAAATTTAACTCGAGCACTAGAGTATTAACGGATTACAAAAACAAAGTTTATCAATCCCAAACTACACCGACTTTGATCGAGAACCGGGTACGCAAGGAATTAAAAATAATTGGAGTCCACCCAAAACAATCTCTCTCGTTATCGGTAACGTCCGGTATCACCAAACTTTCTTAAGAATTCAACCGGAGCACCATAGTATAATTGCATTGCAAGCCCAAACCAAATTTATCAATTTTGAACTACGCACAGTTTGATCCCGAGACCCGGGTACTTAGGGAATCATAAATTATTACAATCCACCCAAAAAAATATATCTTGCTATACATAACAGTTAATATCACCGAACTTTCAAAAGATTTCAACTCGAGCACCACGGTGTAAATGAATTGCACAACTAGAATAAATTTTTATCAATTTCAAACTACACCGACTTTGTTCCAAAGATCCAGTACTTAGGCAATCATAAATGATTACAACTCTACCAAAAATGATATATCTAGTTATTCATAACGGTTAACATCACCAAACTTTCAAAAGAATTCAACCTGAGCACCATAATGCAAATGGATTGCAAACCCAAACCAAATTTATCAATTTTGAACTAAGCAGACTTTGATTCCGAGATCAGGGTACATAGGCAATCATAAATGATTACAGCCCAAACAAATATATTTCGTTATTTGCAACAGTTAATAATAAAACCAAACTTTCAAAGGTATTCAACTCGAGCAGTAGTGTATAAAAGAATTGAAAAAAAAGAAATTTTTTGCCAACTTCGAACTACGCTGACTTTGATCCCGAGTTTCGGGTACGTAGGCAATCAGAAAATATTCGAGACCACCTATATAGAAAGTTGGTATTTTCTTTAAGTCTAAGGTAAGTTTGATCTCCAAAAATCAAACTCAATATTTTCCGTCAAGGCTACGGATAATATCATCCAACTATCATAAAAAATTTAACTCGAGCACTAGAGTATTAACGGATTACAAAAACGAAGTTTATCAATCCCAAACTACACCGACTTTGATCAGGAGAACCGGGTACGCAAGGAATTAAAAATAATTGGAGTCCACCCAAAACAATCTCTCTCGTTATCGGTAACGTCCGGTATCACCAAACTTTCTTAAGAATTCAACTGGAGCACCATAGTATAATTGCATTGCAAGCCCAAACCAAATTTATCAATTTTGAACTACGCACACTTTGATCCCGAGACCCGGGTACTTAGGGAATCATAAATTATTACAATCCACCCAAAAAAATATATCTTGCTATACATAACGGTTAATATCACCGAACTTTCAAAAGATTTCAACTCGAGCACCACGGTGTAAATGAATTGCACAACTAGAATAAATTTTTATCAATTTCAAACTACACCGACTTTGTTCCAAAGATCCGGGTACTTAGGCAATCATAAATGATTACGATCTACCAAAAATGATATATCTAGTTATTCATAACGGTTAACATCACCAAACTTTCAAAAGAATTCAACTTGAGCACCATAATGCAAATGGATTGCAAACCCAAACCAAATTTATCAATTTTGAACTAAGCGAGACTTTGATTCCGAGATCGGGGTACATAGGCAATCATAAATGATTACGGCCCAAAACAAATATATTTCGTTATTTGCAACGGTTAATAATAAAACCAAACTTTCAAAGGTATTCAACTCGAGCAGTAGTGTATAAAAGAATTGAAAAAAAGAAATTTTTTGCCAACTTCGAACTACGGCGACTTTGATCCCGAGTTTCGGGTACGTAG
Organism: Linum usitatissimum; assembly: GCA_030674075.2. NCBI lineage: Eukaryota > Viridiplantae > Streptophyta > Magnoliopsida > Malpighiales > Linaceae > Linum > Linum usitatissimum. The sequence continues at coordinate 489,175 of JAUJYP020000165.1, read as the reverse complement.
GCAATCAGAAAATATTCGAGACCACCTATATAGAAAGTTGGTATTTTCTTTAAGTCTAAGGTAAGTTTGATCTCCAAAAATCAAACTCAATATTTTCCGTCAAGGCTACGATAATATCATCCAACTATCATAAAAAATTTAACTCGAGCACTAGAGTATTAACGGATTACAAAAACGAAGTTTATCAATCCCAAACTACACCGACTTTGATCGGGAGAACCGGGTACGCAAGGAATTAAAAATAATTGGAGTCCACCCAAAACAATCTCTCTCGTTATCGGTAACGTCCGGTATCACCAAACTTTCTTAAGAATTCAACCGGAGCACCATAGTATAATTGCATTGCAAGCCCAAACCAAATTTATCAATTTTGAACTACGCACACTTTGATCCCGAGACCCGGGTACTTAGGGAATCATAAATTATTACAATCCACCCAAAAAAATATATCTTGCTATACATAACGAGTTAATATCACCGAACTTTCAAAAGAATTCAACTCGAGCACCACGGTGTAAATGAATTGCACAACTAGAATAAATTTTTATCAATTTCAAACTACACCGACTTTGTTCCAAAGATCCGGGTACTTAGGCAATCATAAATGATTACGGTCTACCAAAAATGATATATCTAGTTATTCATAACGGTTAACATCACCAAACTTTCAAAAGAATTCAACTTGAGCACCATAATGCAAATGGATTGCAAACCCAAACCAAATTTATCAATTTTGAACTAAGCGAGACTTTGATTCCGAGATCGGGGTACATAGGCAATCATAAATGATTACAGCCCAAACAAATATATTTCGTTATTTACAACGGTTAATAATAAAACCAAACTTTCAAAGGTATTCAACTCGAGCATTAGTGTATAAAAGAATTGAAAAAAAAAGAAATTTTTTGCCAACTTCGAACTACGCTGACTTTGATCCCGAGTTTCGGGTACGTAGGCAATCAGAAAATATTCGAGACCACCTATATAGAAAGTTGGTATTTTCTTTAAGTCTAAGGTAAGTTTGATCTCCAAAAATCAAACTCAATATTTTCCGTCAAGGCTACAGATAATATCATCCAACTATCATAAAAAATTTAACTCGAGCACTAGAGTATTAACGGATTACAAAAACGAAGTTTATCAATCCCAAACTACACCGACTTTGATCAGGAGAACCGGGTACGCAAGGAATTAAAAATAATTGGAGTCCACCCAAAACAATCTCTCTCGTTATCGGTAACGTCCGGTATCACCAAACTTTCTTAAGAATTCAACTGGAGCACCATAGTATAATTGCATTGCAAGCCCAAACCAAATTTATCAATTTTGAACTACGCACACTTTGATCCCGAGACCCGGGTACTTAGGGAATCATAAATTATTACAATCCACCCAAAAAAATATATCTTGCTATACATAACAGTTAATATCACCGAACTTTCAAAAGATTTCAACTCGAGCACCACGGTGTAAATGAATTGCACAACTAGAATAAATTTTTATCAATTTCAAACTACACCGACTTTGTTCCAAAGATCCGGGTACTTAGGCAATCATAAATGATTACGATCTACCAAAAATGATATATCTAGTTATTCATAACGGTTAACATCACCAAACTTTCAAAAGAATTCAACTTGAGCACCATAATGCAAATGGATTGCAAACCCAAACCAAATTTATCAATTTTGAACTAAGCGAGACTTTGATTCCGAGATCGGGGTACATAGGCAATCATAAATGATTACGGCCCAAAAAAATATATTTCGTTATTTGCAATAGTTAATAATAAAACCAAACTTTCAAAGGTATTCAACTCGAGCGGTAGTGTATAAAAGAATTGAAAAAAAAGAAATTTTTTGCCAACTTCGAACTACGCTGACTTTGATCCCGAGTTTCGGGTACGTAGGCAATCAGAAAATATTCGAGACCACCTATATAGAAAGTTGGTATTTTCTTTAAGTCTAAGGTAAGTTTGATCTCCAAAAATCAAACTCAATATTTTCCGTCAAGGCTACAGATAATATCATCCAACTATCATAAAAAATTTAACTCGAGCACTAGAGTATTAACGGATTACAAAAACGAAGTTTATCAATCCCAAACTACACCGACTTTGATCGGGAGAACCGGGTACGCAAGGAATTAAAAATAATTGGAGTCCACCCAAAACAATCTCTCTCGTTATCGGTAACGTCCGGTATCACCAAACTTTCTTAAGAATTCAAGCTGGAGCACCATAGTATAATTGCATTGCAAGCCCAAACCAAATTTATCAATTTTGAACTACGCACACTTTGATCCGAGACCCGGGTACTTAGGGAATCATAAATTATTACAATCCACCCAAACAAATATATCTTGCTATACATAACGAGTTCATATCACCGAACTTTCAAAAGAATTCAACTCGAGCACCATGGTGTAAATGAATTGCACAACTAGAATAAATTTTTATCAATTTCAAACTACAACGACTTTGTTCCAAAGATCCGGGTACTTAGGCAATCATAAATGATTACGGTCTACCAAAAATGATATATCTAGTTATTCATAACGGTTAACATCACCAAACTTTCAAAAGAATTCAACTTGAGCACCATAATGCAAATGGATTGCAAACCCAATCCAAATTTATCAATTTTGAACTAAGCAGACTTTGATTCCGAGATCAGGGTACATAGGCAATCATAAATGATTACGGCCCAAACAAATATATTTCGTTATTTACAACGAGTTAATAATAAAACCAAACTTTCAAAGGTATTCAACTCGAGCATTAGTGTATAAAAGAATTGAAAAAAAAGAAATTTTTTGCCAACTTCGAACTACGCTGACTTTGATCCCGAGTTTCGGGTACGTAGGCAATCAGAAAATATTCGAGACCACCTATATAGAAAGTTGGTATTTTCTTTAAGTCTAAGGTAAGTTTGATCTCCAAAAATCAAACTCAATATTTTCCGTCAAGTCTACAGATAATATCATCCAACTATCATAAAAAATTTAACTCGAGCACTAGAGTATTAACGGATTACAAAAACGAAGTTTATCAATCCCAAACTACACCGACTTTGATCGGGAGAACCGGGTACGCAAGGAATTAAAAATAATTGGAGTCCACCCAAAACAATCTCTCTCGTTATCGGTAACGTCCGGTATCACCAAACTTTCTTAAGAATTCAAGCTGGAGCACCATAGTATAATTGCATTGCAAGCCCAAACCAAATTTATCAATTTTGAACTACGCACACTTTGATCCCGAGACCCGGGTACTTAGGGAATCATAAATTATTACAATGCACCCAAAAAAAATATATCTTGCTATACATAACAGTTAATATCACCGAACTTTCAAAAGATTTCAACTCGAGCACCACGGTGTAAATGAATTGCACAACTAGAATAAATTTTTATCAATTTCAAACTACACTGACTTTGTTCCAAAGATCCAGGTACTTAGGCAATCATAAATGATTACGATCTACCAAAAATGATATATCTAGTTATTCATAACGGTTAACATCACCAAACTTTCAAAAGAATTCAACTTGAGCACCATAATGCAAATGGATTGCAAACCCAAACCAAATTTATCAATTTTGAACTAAGCGAGACTTTGATTCCGAGATCGGGGTACATAGGCAATCATAAATGATTACGGCCCAAAAAATATATTTCGTTATTTACAACGGTTAATAATAAAACCAAACTTTCAAAGGTATTCAACTCGAGCGGTAGTGTATAAAAGAATTGAAAAAAAAGAAATTTTTTGCCAACTTCGAACTACGCTGACTTTGATCCCGAGTTTCGGGTACGTAGGCAATCAGAAAATATTCGAGACCACCTATATAGAAAGTTGGTATTTTCTTTAAGTCTAAGGTAAGTTTGATCTCCAAAAATCAAACTCAATATTTTCCGTCAAGTCTACGAGATAATATCATCCAACTATCATAAAAAATTTAACTCGAGCACTAGAGTATTAACGGATTACAAAAACGAAGTTTATCAATCCCAAACTACACCGACTTTGATCGGGAGAACCGGGTACGCAAGGAATTAAAAATAATTGGAGTCCACCCAAAACAATCTCTCTCGTTATCGGTAACGTCCGGTATCACCAAACTTTCTTAAGAATTCAAGCTGGAGCACCATAGTATAATTGCATTGCAAGCCCAAACCAAATTTATCAATTTTGAACTACGCACACTTTGATCCCGAGACCCGGGTACTTAGGGAATCATAAATTATTACAATCCACCCAAAAAAATATATCTTGCTATACATAACGAGTTAATATCACCGAACTTTCAAAAGATTTCAACTCGAGCACCACGGTGTAAATGAATTGCACAACTAGAATAAATTTTTATCAATTTCAAACTACACTGACTTTGTTCCAAAGGTCCAGGTACTTAGGCAATCATAAATGATTACAGTCTACCAAAAATGATATATCTAGTTATTCATAACGGTTAACATCACCAAACTTTCAAAAGAATTCAACTTGAGCACCATAATGCAAATGGATTGCAAACCCAAACCAAATTTATCAATTTTGAACTAAGCGGACTTTGATTCCGAGATCGGGGTACATAGGCAATCATAAATGATTACGGCCCAAACAAATATATTTCGTTATTTACAACGAGTTAATAATAAAACCAAACTTTCAAAGGTATTCAACTCGAGCGGTAGTGTATAAAAGAATTGAAAAAAAGAAATTTTTTGCCAACTTCGAACTACGCTGACTTTGATCCCGAGTTTCGGGTACGTAGGCAATCAGAAAATATTCGAGACCACCTATATAGAAAGTTGGTATTTTCTTTAAGTCTAAGGTAAGTTTGATCTCCAAAAATCAAACTCAATATTTTCCGTCAAGTCTACAGATAATATCATCCAACTATCATAAAAAATTTAACTCGAGCACTAGAGTATTAACGGATTACAAAAACGAAGTTTATCAATCCCAAACTACACCGACTTTGATCAGGAGAACCGGGTACGCAAGGAATTAAAAATAATTGGAGTCCACCCAAAACAATCTCTCTCGTTATCGGTAACGTCCGGTATCACCAAACTTTCTTAAGAATTCAACTGGAGCACCATAGTATAATTGCATTGCAAGCCCAAACCAAATTTATCAATTTTGAACTACGCACACTTTGATCCCGAGACCCGGGTACTTAGGGAATCATAAATTATTACAATGCACCCAAAAAAAATATATGTTGCAATACATAACGAGTTAATATCACCGAACTTTCAAAAGATTTCAACTCGAGCACCACGGTGTAAATGAATTGCACAACTAGAATAAATTTTTATCAATTTCAAACTACAACGACTTTGTTCCAAAGATCCGGTACTTAGGCAATCATAAATGATTACGGTCTACCAAAAATGATATATCTAGTTATTCATAACGGTTAACATCACCAAACTTTCAAAAGAATTCAACTTGAGCACCATAATGCAAATGGATTGCAAACCCAAACCAAATTTATCAATTTTGAACTAAGCGAGACTTTGATTCCGAGATCGGGGTACATAGGCAATCATAAATGATTACGGCCCAAACAAATATATTTCGTTATTTACAACGGTTAATAATAAAACCAAACTTTCAAAGGTATTCAACTCGAGCGGTAGTGTATAAAAGAATTGAAAAAAAGAAATTTTTTGCCAACTTCGAACTACGCTGACTTTGATCCCGAGTTTCGGGTACGTAGGCAATCAGAAAATATTCGAGACCACCTATATAGAAAGTTGGTATTTTCTTTAAGTCTAAGGTAAGTTTGATCTCCAAAAATCAAACTCAATATTTTCCGTCAAGGCTACAGATAATATCATCCAACTATCATAAAAAATTTAACTCGAGCACTAGAGTATTAACGGATTACAAAAACGAAGTTTATCAATCCCAAACTACACCGACTTTGATCGGGAGAACCGGGTACGCAAGGAATTAAAAATAATTGGAGTCCACCCAAAACAATCTCTCTCGTTATCGGTAACGTCCGGTATCACCAAACTTTCTTAAGAATTCAAGCTGGAGCACCATAGTATAATTGCATTGCAAGCCCAAACCAAATTTATCAATTTTGAACTACGCACACTTTGATCCGAGACCCGGGTACTTAGGGAATCATAAATTATTACAATCCACCCAAAAAAATATATCTTGCTATACATAACAGTTAATATCACCGAACTTTCAAAAGATTTCAACTCGAGCACCACGGTGTAAATGAATTGCACAACTAGAATAAATTTTTATCAATTTCAAACTACACTGACTTTGTTCCAAAGGTCCAGGTACTTAGGCAATCATAAATGATTACAGTCTACCAAAAATGATATATCTAGTTATTCATAACGGTTAACATCACCAAACTTTCAAAAGAATTCAACTTGAGCACCATAATGCAAATGGATTGCAAACCCAAACCAAATTTATCAATTTTGAACTAAGCGAGACTTTGATTCCGAGATCGGGGTACATAGGCAATCATAAATGATTACGGCCCAAACAAATATATTTCGTTATTTACAACGGTTAATAATAAAACCAAACTTTCAAAGGTATTCAACTCGAGCGGTAGTGTATAAAAGAATTGAAAAAAAGAAATTTTTTGCCAACTTCGAACTACGCTGACTTTGATCCCGAGTTTCGGGTACGTAGGCAATCAGAAAATATTCGAGACCACCTATATAGAAAGTTGGTATTTTCTTTAAGTCTAAGGTAAGTTTGATCTCCAAAAATCAAACTCAATATTTTCCGTCAAGGCTACAGATAATATCATCCAACTATCATAAAAAATTTAACTCGAGCACTAGAGTATTAACGGATTACAAAAACGAAGTTTATCAATCCCAAACTACACCGACTTTGATCGGGAGAACCGGGTACGCAAGGAATTAAAAATAATTGGAGTCCACCCAAAACAATCTCTCTCGTTATCGGTAACGTCCGGTATCACCAAACTTTCTTAAGAATTCAAGCTGGAGCACCATAGTATAATTGCATTGCAAGCCCAAACCAAATTTATCAATTTTGAACTACGCACACTTTGATCCCGAGACCCGGGTACTTAGGGAATCATAAATTATTACAATCCACCCAAAAAAATATATCTTGCTATACATAACGAGTTAATATCACCGAACTTTCAAAAGATTTCAACTCGAGCACCACGGTGTAAATGAATTGCACAACTAGAATAAATTTTTATCAATTTCAAACTACACGACTTTGTTCCAAAGATCCGGGTACTTAGGCAATCATAAATGATTACGATCTACCAAAAATGATATATCTAGTTATTCATAACGGTTAACATCACCAAACTTTCAAAAGAATTCAACTTGAGCACCATAATGCAAATGGATTGCAAACCCAAACCAAATTTATCAATTTTGAACTAAGCGAGACTTTGATTCCGAGATCGGGGTACATAGGCAATCATAAATGATTACGGCCCAAAAAAATATATTTCGTTATTTGCAACAGTTAATAATAAAACCAAACTTTCAAAGGTATTCAACTCGAGCGGTAGTGTATAAAAGAATTGAAAAAAAAGAAATTTTTTGCCAACTTCGAACTACGCTGACTTTGATCCCGAGTTTCGGGTACGTAGGCAATCAGAAAATATTCGAGACCACCTATATAGAAAGTTGGTATTTTCTTTAAGTCTAAGGTAAGTTTGATCTCCAAAAATCAAACTCAATATTTTCCGTCAAGGCTACAGATAATATCATCCAACTATCATAAAAAATTTAACTCGAGCACTAGAGTATTAACGGATTACAAAAACGAAGTTTATCAATCCCAAACTACACCGACTTTGATCGGGAGAACCGGGTACGCAAGGAATTAAAAATAATTGGAGTCCACCCAAAACAATCTCTCTCGTTATCGGTAACGTCCGGTATCACCAAACTTTCTTAAGAATTCAATGGAGCACCATAGTATAATTGCATTGCAAGCCCAAACCAAATTTATCAATTTTGAACTACGCACACTTTGATCCGAGACCCGGGTACTTAGGGAATCATAAATTATTACAATCCACCCAAAAAAATATATCTTGCTATACATAACGAGTTAATATCACCGAACTTTCAAAAGATTTCAACTCGAGCACCACGGTGTAAATGAATTGCACAACTAGAATAAATTTTTATCAATTTCAAACTACAACGACTTTGTTCCAAAGATCCGGGTACTTAGGCAATCATAAATGATTACGGTCTACCAAAAATGATATATCTAGTTATTCATAACGGTTAACATCACCAAACTTTCAAAAGAATTCAACTTGAGCACCATAATGCAAATGGATTGCAAACCCAAACCAAATTTATCAATTTTGAACTAAGCGGACTTTGATTCCGAGATCGGGGTACATAGGCAATCATAAATGATTACGGCCCAAACAAATATATTTCGTTATTTACAACGAGTTAATAATAAAACCAAACTTTCAAAGGTATTCAACTCGAGCGGTAGTGTATAAAAGAATTGAAAAAAAAGAAATTTTTTGCCAACTTCGAACTACGCTGACTTTGATCCCGAGTTTCGGGTACGTAGGCAATCAGAAAATATTCGAGACCACCTATATAGAAAGTTGGTATTTTCTTTAAGTCTAAGGTAAGTTTGATCTCCAAAAATCAAACTCAATATTTTCCGTCAAGGCTACAGATAATATCATCCAACTATCATAAAAAATTTAACTCGAGCACTAGAGTATTAACGGATTACAAAAACGAAGTTTATCAATCCCAAACTACACCGACTTTGATCGGGAGAACCGGGTACGCAAGGAATTAAAAATAATTGGAGTCCACCCAAAACAATCTCTCTCGTTATCGGTAACGTCCGGTATCACCAAACTTTCTTAAGAATTCAAGCTGGAGCACCATAGTATAATTGCATTGCAAGCCCAAACCAAATTTATCAATTTTGAACTACGCACACTTTGATCCCGAGACCCGGGTACTTAGGGAATCATAAATTATTACAATCCACCCAAAAAAATATATCTTGCTATACATAACGAGTTAATATCACCGAACTTTCAAAAGATTTCAACTCGAGCACCACGGTGTAAATGAATTGCACAACTAGAATAAATTTTTATCAATTTCAAACTACAACGACTTTGTTCCAAAGATCCGGGTACTTAGGCAATCATAAATGATTACGGTCTACCAAAAATGATATATCTAGTTATTCATAACGGTTAACAACACCAAACTTTCAAAAGAATTCAACTTGAGCACCATAATGCAAATGGATTGCAAACCCAAACCAAATTTATCAATTTTGAACTAAACAGACTTTGATCCCGAGATCAGGGTACATAGGCAATCATAAATGATTACGGCCCAAACAAATATATTTCGTTATTTACAACGGTTAATAATAAAACCAAACTTTCAAAGGTATTCAACTCGAGCGGTAGTGTATAAAAGAATTGAAAAAAAGAAATTTTTTGCCAACTTCGAACTACGCTGACTTTGATCCCGAGTTTCGGGTACGTAGGCAATCAGAAAATATTCGAGACCACCTATATAGAAAGTTGGTATTTTCTTTAAGTCTAAGGTAAGTTTGATCTCCAAAAATCAAACTCAATATTTTCCGTCAAGGCTACGGATAATATCATCCAACTATCATAAAAAATTTAACTCGAGCACTAGAGTATTAACGGATTACAAAAACGAAGTTTATCAATCCCAAACTACACCGACTTTGATCGGGAGAACCGGGTACGCAAGGAATTAAAAATAATTGGAGTCCACCCAAAACAATCTCTCTCGTTATCGGTAACGTCCGGTATCACCAAACTTTCTTAAGAATTCAAGCTGGAGCACCATAGTATAATTGCATTGCAAGCCCAAACCAAATTTATCAATTTTGAACTACGCACACTTTGATCCGAGACCCGGGTACTTAGGGAATCATAAATTATTACAATCCACCCAAAAAAATATATCTTGCTATACATAACGAGTTAATATCACCGAACTTTCAAAAGATTTCAACTCGAGCACCACGGTGTAAATGAATTGCACAACTAGAATAAATTTTTATCAATTTCAAACTACAACGACTTTGTTCCAAAGATCCGGGTACTTAGGCAATCATAAATGATTACGATCTACCAAAAATGATATATCTAGTTATTCATAACGGTTAACATCACCAAACTTTCAAAAGAATTCAACTTGAGCACCATAATGCAAATGGATTGCAAACCCAAACCAAATTTATCAATTTTGAACTAAGCGGACTTTGATTCCGAGATCGGGGTACATAGGCAATCATAAATGATTACGGCCCAAACAAATATATTTCGTTATTTACAACGAGTTAATAATAAAACCAAACTTTCAAAGGTATTCAACTCGAGCGGTAGTGTATAAAAGAATTGAAAAAAAAAAAATTTTTTGCCAACTTCGAACTACGCTGACTTTGATCCCGAGTTTCGGGTACGTAGGCAATCAGAAAATATTCGAGACCACCTATATAGAAAGTTGGTATTTTCTTTAAGTCTAAGGTAAGTTTGATCTCCAAAAATCAAACTCAATATTTTCCGTCAAGGCTACAGATAATATCATCCAACTATCATAAAAAATTTAACTCGAGCACTAGAGTATTAACGGATTACAAAAACGAAGTTTATCAATCCCAAACTACACCGACTTTGATCGGGAGAACCGGGTACGCAAGGAATTAAAAATAATTGGAGTCCACCCAAAACAATCTCTCTCGTTATCGGTAACGTCCGGTATCACCAAACTTTCTTAAGAATTCAAGCTGGAGCACCATAGTATAATTGCATTGCAAGCCCAAACCAAATTTATCAATTTTGAACTACGCACACTTTGATCCGAGACCCGGGTACTTAGGGAATCATAAATTATTACAATCCACCCAAAAAAATATATCTTGCTATACATAACGAGTTAATATCACCGAACTTTCAAAAGATTTCAACTCGAGCACCACGGTGTAAATGAATTGCACAACTAGAATAAATTTTTATCAATTTCAAACTACACGACTTTGTTCCAAAGATCCGGGTACTTAGGCAATCATAAATGATTACGGTCTACCAAAAATGATATATCTAGTTATTCATAACGGTTAACATCACCAAACTTTCAAAAGAATTCAACTTGAGCACCATAATGCAAATGGATTGCAAACCCAAACCAAATTTATCAATTTTGAACTAAGCGAGACTTTGATTCCGAGATCGGGGTACATAGGCAATCATAAATGATTACGGCCCAAACAAATATATTTCGTTATTTACAACGGTTAATAATAAAACCAAACTTTCAAAGGTATTCAACTCGAGCGAGTAGTGTATAAAAGAATTGAAAAAAAAAGAAATTTTTTGCCAACTTCGAACTACGCTGACTTTGATCCCGAGTTTCGGGTACGTAGGCAATCAGAAAATATTCGAGACCACCTATATAGAAAGTTGGTATTTTCTTTAAGTCTAAGGTAAGTTTGATCTCCAAAAATCAAACTCAATATTTTCCGTCAAGGCTACGGATAATATCATCCAACTATCATAAAAAATTTAACTCGAGCACTAGAGTATTAACGGATTACAAAAACGAAGTTTATCAATCCCAAACTACACCGACTTTGATCGGGAGAACCGGGTACGCAAGGAATTAAAAATAATTGGAGTCCACCCAAAACAATCTCTCTCGTTATCGGTAACGTCCGGTATCACCAAACTTTCTTAAGAATTCAAGCTTGGAGCACCATAGTATAATTGCATTGCAAGCCCAAACCAAATTTATCAATTTTGAACTACGCACACTTTGATCCGAGACCCGGGTACTTAGGGAATCATAAATTATTACAATCCACCCAAAAAAATATATCTTGCTATACATAACGAGTTAATATCACCGAACTTTCAAAAGATTTCAACTCGAGCACCACGGTGTAAATGAATTGCACAACTAGAATAAATTTTTATCAATTTCAAACTACAACGACTTTGTTCCAAAGATCCGGGTACTTAGGCAATCATAAATGATTACGGTCTACCAAAAATGATATATCTAGTTATTCATAACGGTTAACATCACCAAACTTTCAAAAGAATTCAACTTGAGCACCATAATGCAAATGGATTGCAAACCCAAACCAAATTTATCAATTTTGAACTAAGCGGACTTTGATTCCGAGATCGGGGTACATAGGCAATCATAAATGATTACGGCCCAAACAAATATATTTCGTTATTTACAACGAGTTAATAATAAAACCAAACTTTCAAAGGTATTCAACTCGAGCGAGTAGTGTATAAAAGAATTGAAAAAAAAAGAAATTTTTTGCCAACTTCGAACTACGCTGACTTTGATCCCGAGTTTCGGGTACGTAGGCAATCAGAAAATATTCGAGACCACCTATATAGAAAGTTGGTATTTTCTTTAAGTCTAAGGTAAGTTTGATCTCCAAAAATCAAACTCAATATTTTCCGTCAAGGCTACGAGATAATATCATCCAACTATCATAAAAAATTTAACTCGAGCACTAGAGTATTAACGGATTACAAAAACGAAGTTTATCAATCCCAAACTACACCGACTTTGATCGGGAGAACCGGGTACGCAAGGAATTAAAAATAATTGGAGTCCACCCAAAACAATCTCTCTCGTTATCGGTAACGTCCGGTATCACCAAACTTTCTTAAGAATTCAAGCTGGAGCACCATAGTATAATTGCATTGCAAGCCCAAACCAAATTTATCAATTTTGAACTACGCACACTTTGATCCCGAGACCCGGGTACTTAGGGAATCATAAATTATTACAATCCACCCAAAAAAATATATCTTGCTATACATAACAGTTAATATCACCGAACTTTCAAAAGATTTCAACTCGAGCACCACGGTGTAAATGAATTGCACAACTAGAATAAATTTTTATCAATTTCAAACTACAACGACTTTGTTCCAAAGATCCGGGTACTTAGGCAATCATAAATGATTACGGTCTACCAAAAATGATATATCTAGTTATTCATAACGGTTAACATCACCAAACTTTCAAAAGAATTCAACTTGAGCACCATAATGCAAATGGATTGCAAACCCAAACCAAATTTATCAATTTTGAACTAAGCGGACTTTGATTCCGAGATCGGGGTACATAGGCAATCATAAATGATTACGGCCCAAACAAATATATTTCGTTATTTGCAACGGTTAATAATAAAACCAAACTTTCAAAGGTATTCAACTCGAGCGGTAGTGTATAAAAGAATTGAACAAAAAAGAAATTTTTTGCCAACTTCGAACTACGGCGACTTTGATCCCGAGTTTCGGGTACGTAGGCAATCAGAAAATATTCGAGACCACCTATATAGAAAGTTGGTATTTTCTTTAAGTCTAAGGTAAGTTTGATCTCCAAAAATCAAACTCAATATTTTCCGTCAAGGCTACGGATAATATCATCCAACTATCATAAAAAATTTAACTCGAGCACTAGAGTATTAACGGATTACAAAAACGAAGTTTATCAATCCCAAACTACACCGACTTTGATCGGGAGAACCGGGTACGCAAGGAATTAAAAATAATTGGAGTCCACCCAAAACAATCTCTCTCGTTATCGGTAACGTCCGGTATCACCAAACTTTCTTAAGAATTCAAGCTGGAGCACCATAGTATAATTGCATTGCAAGCCCAAACCAAATTTATCAATTTTGAACTACGCACAGTTTGATCCCGAGACCCGGGTACTTAGGGAATCATAAATTATTACAATCCACCCAAAAAAATATATCTTGCTATACATAACAGTTAATATCACCGAACTTTCAAAAGATTTCAACTCGAGCACCACGGTGTAAATGAATTGCACAACTAGAATAAATTTTTATCAATTTCAAACTACAACGACTTTGTTCCAAAGATCCGGGTACTTAGGCAATCATAAATGATTACGAGTCTACCAAAAATGATATATCTAGTTATTCATAACGGTTAACATCACCAAACTTTCAAAAGAATTCAACTTGAGCACCATAATGCAAATGGATTGCAAACCCAAACCAAATTTATCAATTTTGAACTAAGCGAGACTTTGATTCCGAGATCGGGGTACATAGGCAATCATAAATGATTACGGCCCAAACAAATATATTTCGTTATTTGCAACGGTTAATAATAAAACCAAACTTTCAAAGGTATTCAACTCGAGCGGTAGTGTATAAAAGAATTGAAAAAAAAGAAATTTTTTGCCAACTTCGAACTACGCTGACTTTGATCCCGAGTTTCGGGTACGTAGGCAATCAGAAAATATTCGAGACCACCTATATAGAAAGTTGGTATTTTCTTTAAGTCTAAGGTAAGTTTGATCTCCAAAAATCAAACTCAATATTTTCCGTCAAGGCTACAGATAATATCATCCAACTATCATAAAAAATTTAACTCGAGCACTAGAGTATTAACGGATTACAAAAACGAAGTTTATCAATCCCAAACTACACCGACTTTGATCGGGAGAACCGGGTACGCAAGGAATTAAAAATAATTGGAGTCCACCCAAAACAATCTCTCTCGTTATCGGTAACGTCCGGTATCACCAAACTTTCTTAAGAATTCAAGCTGGAGCACCATAGTATAATTGCATTGCAAGCCCAAACCAAATTTATCAATTTTGAACTACGCACACTTTGATCCGAGACCCGGGTACTTAGGGAATCATAAATTATTACAATCCACCCAAAAAAATATATCTTGCTATACATAACGAGTTAATATCACCGAACTTTCAAAAGATTTCAACTCGAGCACCACGGTGTAAATGAATTGCACAACTAGAATAAATTTTTATCAATTTCAAACTACACGACTTTGTTCCAAAGATCCGGGTACTTAGGCAATCATAAATGATTACGAGTCTACCAAAAATGATATATCTAGTTATTCATAACGGTTAACATCACCAAACTTTCAAAAGAATTCAACTTGAGCACCATAATGCAAATGGATTGCAAACCCAAACCAAATTTATCAATTTTGAACTAAGCGAGACTTTGATTCCGAGATCGGGGTACATAGGCAATCATAAATGATTACGGCCCAAACAAATATATTTCGTTATTTGCAACGGTTAATAATAAAACCAAACTTTCAAAGGTATTCAACTCGAGCGGTAGTGTATAAAAGAATTGAAAAAAAAGAAATTTTTTGCCAACTTCGAACTACGCTGACTTTGATCCCGAGTTTCGGGTACGTAGGCAATCAGAAAATATTCGAGACCACCTATATAGAAAGTTGGTATTTTCTTTAAGTCTAAGGTAAGTTTGATCTCCAAAAATCAAACTCAATATTTTCCGTCAAGGCTACGGATAATATCATCCAACTATCATAAAAAATTTAACTCGAGCACTAGAGTATTAACGGATTACAAAAACGAAGTTTATCAATCCCAAACTACACCGACTTTGATCAGGAGAACCGGGTACGCAAGGAATTAAAAATAATTGGAGTCCACCCAAAACAATCTCTCTCGTTATCGGTAACGTCCGGTATCACCAAACTTTCTTAAGAATTCAACTGGAGCACCATAGTATAATTGCATTGCAAGCCCAAACCAAATTTATCAATTTTGAACTACGCACACTTTGATCCCGAGACCCGGGTACTTAGGGAATCATAAATTATTACAATCCACCCAAAAAAATATATCTTGCTATACATAACAGTTAATATCACCGAACTTTCAAAAGATTTCAACTCGAGCACCACGGTGTAAATGAATTGCACAACTAGAATAAATTTTTATCAATTTCAAACTACACGACTTTGTTCCAAAGATCCGGGTACTTAGGCAATCATAAATGATTACGATCTACCAAAAATGATATATCTAGTTATTCATAACGGTTAACATCACCAAACTTTCAAAAGAATTCAACTTGAGCACCATAATGCAAATGGATTGCAAACCCAAACCAAATTTATCAATTTTGAACTAAGCGGACTTTGATTCCGAGATCGGGGTACATAGGCAATCATAAATGATTACGGCCCAAACAAATATATTTCGTTATTTGCAACGAGTTAATAATAAAACCAAACTTTCAAAGGTATTCAACTCGAGCATAGTGTATAAAAGAATTGAAAAAAAGAAATTTTTTGCCAACTTCGAACTACGCTGACTTTGATCCCGAGTTTCGGGTACGTAGGCAATCAGAAAATATTCGAGACCACCTATATAGAAAGTTGGTATTTTCTTTAAGTCTAAGGTAAGTTTGATCTCCAAAAATCAAACTCAATATTTTCCGTCAAGGCTACAGATAATATCATCCAACTATCATAAAAAATTTAACTCGAGCACTAGAGTATTAACGGATTACAAAAACGAAGTTTATCAATCCCAAACTACACCGACTTTGATCAGGAGAACCGGGTACGCAAGGAATTAAAAATAATTGGAGTCCACCCAAAACAATCTCTCTCGTTATCGGTAACGTCCGGTATCACCAAACTTTCTTAAGAATTCAACTGGAGCACCATAGTATAATTGCATTGCAAGCCCAAACCAAATTTATCAATTTTGAACTACGCACACTTTGATCCCGAGACCCGGGTACTTAGGGAATCATAAATTATTACAATCCACCCAAAAAAATATATCTTGCTATACATAACAGTTAATATCACCGAACTTTCAAAAGATTTCAACTCGAGCACCACGGTGTAAATGAATTGCACAACTAGAATAAATTTTTATCAATTTCAAACTACACGACTTTGTTCCAAAGATCCGGGTACTTAGGCAATCATAAATGATTACGGTCTACCAAAAATGATATATCTAGTTATTCATAACGGTTAACATCACCAAACTTTCAAAAGAATTCAACTTGAGCACCATAATGCAAATGGATTGCAAACCCAAACCAAATTTATCAATTTTGAACTAAGCGAGACTTTGATTCCGAGATCGGGGTACATAGGCAATCATAAATGATTACGGCCCAAACAAATATATTTCGTTATTTACAACGAGTTAATAATAAAACCAAACTTTCAAAGGTATTCAACTCGAGCGGTAGTGTATAAAAGAATTGAAAAAAAAGAAATTTTTTGCCAACTTCGAACTACGCTGACTTTGATCCCGAGTTTCGGGTACGTAGGCAATCAGAAAATATTCGAGACCACCTATATAGAAAGTTGGTATTTTCTTTAAGTCTAAGGTAAGTTTGATCTCCAAAAATCAAACTCAATATTTTCCGTCAAGTCTACAGATAATATCATCCAACTATCATAAAAAATTTAACTCGAGCACTAGAGTATTAACGGATTACAAAAACGAAGTTTATCAATCCCAAACTACACCGACTTTGATCGGGAGAACCGGGTACGCAAGGAATTAAAAATAATTGGAGTCCACCCAAAACAATCTCTCTCGTTATCGGTAACGTCCGGTATCACCAAACTTTCTTAAGAATTCAAGCTGGAGCACCATAGTATAATTGCATTGCAAGCCCAAACCAAATTTATCAATTTTGAACTACGCACACTTTGATCCCGAGACCCGGGTACTTAGGGAATCATAAATTATTACAATCCACCCAAAAAAATATATCTTGCTATACATAACGAGTTAATATCACCGAACTTTCAAAAGATTTCAACTCGAGCACCACGGTGTAAATGAATTGCACAACTAGAATAAATTTTTATCAATTTCAAACTACACTGACTTTGTTCCAAAGGTCCAGGTACTTAGGCAATCATAAATGATTACAGTCTACCAAAAATGATATATCTAGTTATTCATAACGGTTAACATCACCAAACTTTCAAAAGAATTCAACCTGAGCACCATAATGCAAATGGATTGCAAACCCAAACCAAATTTATCAATTTTGAACTAAGCGAGACTTTGATTCCGAGATCGGGGTACATAGGCAATCATAAATGATTACGGCCCAAACAAATATATTTCGTTATTTACAACGGTTAATAATAAAACCAAACTTTCAAAGGTATTCAACTCGAGCGAGTAGTGTATAAAAGAATTGAAAAAAAAGAAATTTTTTGCCAACTTCGAACTACGCTGACTTTGATCCCGAGTTTCGGGTACGTAGGCAATCAGAAAATATTCGAGACCACCTATATAGAAAGTTGGTATTTTCTTTAAGTCTAAGGTAAGTTTGATCTCCAAAAATCAAACTCAATATTTTCCGTCAAGGCTACAGATAATATCATCCAACTATCATAAAAAATTTAACTCGAGCACTAGAGTATTAACGGATTACAAAAACGAGAAGTTTATCAATCCCAAACTACACCGACTTTGATCGGGAGAACCGGGTACGCAAGGAATTAAAAATAATTGGAGTCCACCCAAAACAATCTCTCTCGTTATCGGTAACGTCCGGTATCACCAAACTTTCTTAAGAATTCAAGCTGGAGCACCATAGTATAATTGCATTGCAAGCCCAAACCAAATTTATCAATTTTGAACTACGCACACTTTGATCCCGAGACCCGGGTACTTAGGGAATCATAAATTATTACAATCCACCCAAAAAAATATATCTTGCTATACATAACAGTTAATATCACCGAACTTTCAAAAGATTTCAACTCGAGCACCACGGTGTAAATGAATTGCACAACTAGAATAAATTTTTATCAATTTCAAACTACACGACTTTGTTCCAAAGATCCGGGTACTTAGGCAATCATAAATGATTACGATCTACCAAAAATGATATATCTAGTTATTCATAACGGTTAACATCACCAAACTTTCAAAAGAATTCAACTTGAGCACCATAATGCAAATGGATTGCAAACCCAAACCAAATTTATCAATTTTGAACTAAGCGAGACTTTGATTCCGAGATCGGGGTACATAGGCAATCATAAATGATTACGGCCCAAACAAATATATTTCGTTATTTACAACGAGTTAATAATAAAACCAAACTTTCAAAGGTATTCAACTCGAGCAGTAGTGTATAAAAGAATTGAAAAAAAAGAAATTTTTTGCCAACTTCGAACTACGCTGACTTTGATCCCGAGTTTCGGGTACGTAGGCAATCAGAAAATATTCGAGACCACCTATATAGAAAGTTGGTATTTTCTTTAAGTCTAAGGTAAGTTTGATCTCCAAAAATCAAACTCAATATTTTCCGTCAAGGCTACGGATAATATCATCCAACTATCATAAAAAATTTAACTCGAGCACTAGAGTATTAACGGATTACAAAAACGAAGTTTATCAATCCCAAACTACACCGACTTTGATCGGGAGAACCGGGTACGCAAGGAATTAAAAATAATTGGAGTCCACCCAAAACAATCTCTCTCGTTATCGGTAACGTCCGGTATCACCAAACTTTCTTAAGAATTCAATGGAGCACCATAGTATAATTGCATTGCAAGCCCAAACCAAATTTATCAATTTTGAACTACGCACAGTTTGATCCCGAGACCCGGGTACTTAGGGAATCATAAATTATTACAATCCACCCAAAAAAATATATCTTGCTATACATAACAGTTAATATCACCGAACTTTCAAAAGATTTCAACTCGAGCACCACGGTGTAAATGAATTGCACAACTAGAATAAATTTTTATCAATTTCAAACTACACGACTTTGTTCCAAAGATCCGGGTACTTAGGCAATCATAAATGATTACGATCTACCAAAAATGATATATCTAGTTATTCATAACGGTTAACATCACCAAACTTTCAAAAGAATTCAACTTGAGCACCATAATGCAAATGGATTGCAAACCCAAACCAAATTTATCAATTTTGAACTAAGCGGACTTTGATTCCGAGATCGGGGTACATAGGCAATCATAAATGATTACGGCCCAAAACAAATATATTTCGTTATTTGCAACGAGTTAATAATAAAACCAAACTTTCAAAGGTATTCAACTCGAGCAGTAGTGTATAAAAGAATTGAAAAAAAAGAAATTTTTTGCCAACTTCGAACTACGCTGACTTTGATCCCGAGTTTCGGGTACGTAGGCAATCAGAAAATATTCGAGACCACCTATATAGAAAGTTGGTATTTTCTTTAAGTCTAAGGTAAGTTTGATCTCCAAAAATCAAACTCAATATTTTCCGTCAAGGCTACAGATAATATCATCCAACTATCATAAAAAATTTAACTCGAGCACTAGAGTATTAACGGATTACAAAAACGAGAAGTTTATCAATCCCAAACTACACCGACTTTGATCGGGAGAACCGGGTACGCAAGGAATTAAAAATAATTGGAGTCCACCCAAAACAATCTCTCTCGTTATCGGTAACGTCCGGTATCACCAAACTTTCTTAAGAATTCAAGCTGGAGCACCATAGTATAATTGCATTGCAAGCCCAAACCAAATTTATCAATTTTGAACTACGCACACTTTGATCCCGAGACCCGGGTACTTAGGGAATCATAAATTATTACAATCCACCCAAAAAAATATATCTTGCTATACATAACGAGTTAATATCACCGAACTTTCAAAAGATTTCAACTCGAGCACCACGGTGTAAATGAATTGCACAACTAGAATAAATTTTTATCAATTTCAAACTACAACGACTTTGTTCCAAAGATCCGGGTACTTAGGCAATCATAAATGATTACGAGTCTACCAAAAATGATATATCTAGTTATTCATAACGGTTAACATCACCAAACTTTCAAAAGAATTCAACTTGAGCACCATAATGCAAATGGATTGCAAACCCAAACCAAATTTATCAATTTTGAACTAAGCGGACTTTGATTCCGAGATCGGGGTACATAGGCAATCATAAATGATTACGGCCCAAACAAATATATTTCGTTATTTGCAACGAGTTAATAATAAAACCAAACTTTCAAAGGTATTCAACTCGAGCAGTAGTGTATAAAAGAATTGAAAAAAAGAAATTTTTTGCCAACTTCGAACTACGCTGACTTTGATCCCGAGTTTCGGGTACGTAGGCAATCAGAAAATATTCGAGACCACCTATATAGAAAGTTGGTATTTTCTTTAAGTCTAAGGTAAGTTTGATCTCCAAAAATCAAACTCAATATTTTCCGTCAAGGCTACAGATAATATCATCCAACTATCATAAAAAATTTAACTCGAGCACTAGAGTATTAACGGATTACAAAAACGAAGTTTATCAATCCCAAACTACACCGACTTTGATCAGGAGAACCGGGTACGCAAGGAATTAAAAATAATTGGAGTCCACCCAAAACAATCTCTCTCGTTATCGGTAACGTCCGGTATCACCAAACTTTCTTAAGAATTCAACTGGAGCACCATAGTATAATTGCATTGCAAGCCCAAACCAAATTTATCAATTTTGAACTACGCACACTTTGATCCCGAGACCCGGGTACTTAGGGAATCATAAATTATTACAATCCACCCAAAAAAATATATCTTGCTATACATAACGAGTTAATATCACCGAACTTTCAAAAGATTTCAACTCGAGCACCACGGTGTAAATGAATTGCACAACTAGAATAAATTTTTATCAATTTCAAACTACACTGACTTTGTTCCAAAGGTCCAGGTACTTAGGCAATCATAAATGATTACAGTCTACCAAAAATGATATATCTAGTTATTCATAACGGTTAACATCACCAAACTTTCAAAAGAATTCAACCTGAGCACCATAATGCAAATGGATTGCAAACCCAAACCAAATTTATCAATTTTGAACTAAGCGGACTTTGATTCCGAGATCGGGGTACATAGGCAATCATAAATGATTACGGCCCAAACAAATATATTTCGTTATTTGCAACGAGTTAATAATAAAACCAAACTTTCAAAGGTATTCAACTCGAGCAGTAGTGTATAAAAGAATTGAAAAAAAGAAATTTTTTGCCAACTTCGAACTACGCTGACTTTGATCCCGAGTTTCGGGTACGTAGGCAATCAGAAAATATTCGAGACCACCTATATAGAAAGTTGGTATTTTCTTTAAGTCTAAGGTAAGTTTGATCTCCAAAAATCAAACTCAATATTTTCCGTCAAGGCTACGGATAATATCATCCAACTATCATAAAAAATTTAACTCGAGCACTAGAGTATTAACGGATTACAAAAACGAAGTTTATCAATCCCAAACTACACCGACTTTGATCGGGAGAACCGGGTACGCAAGGAATTAAAAATAATTGGAGTCCACCCAAAACAATCTCTCTCGTTATCGGTAACGTCCGGTATCACCAAACTTTCTTAAGAATTCAAGTTTGGAGCACCATAGTATAATTGCATTGCAAGCCCAAACCAAATTTATCAATTTTGAACTACGCACACTTTGATCCCGAGACCCGGGTACTTAGGGAATCATAAATTATTACAATCCACCCAAAAAAATATATCTTGCTATACATAACGGTTAATATCACCGAACTTTCAAAAGATTTCAACTCGAGCACCACGGTGTAAATGAATTGCACAACTAGAATAAATTTTTATCAATTTCAAACTACAACGACTTTGTTCCAAAGATCCGGGTACTTAGGCAATCATAAATGATTACGGTCTACCAAAAATGATATATCTAGTTATTCATAACGGTTAACATCACCAAACTTTCAAAAGAATTCAACTTGAGCACCATAATGCAAATGGATTGCAAACCCAAACCAAATTTATCAATTTTGAACTAAGCGGACTTTGATTCCGAGATCGGGGTACATAGGCAATCATAAATGATTACGGCCCAAAACAAATATATTTCGTTATTTGCAACGAGTTAATAATAAAACCAAACTTTCAAAGGTATTCAACTCGAGCAGTACTGTATAAAAGAATTGAAAAAAAGAAATTTTTTGCCAACTTCGAACTACGGCGACTTTGATCCCGAGTTTCGGGTACGTAGGCAATCAGAAAATATTCGAGACCACCTATATAGAAAGTTGGTATTTTCTTTAAGTCTAAGGTAAGTTTGATCTCCAAAAATCAAACTCAATATTTTCCGTCAAGGCTACAGATAATATCATCCAACTATCATAAAAAATTTAACTCGAGCACTAGAGTATTAACGGATTACAAAAACGAAGTTTATCAATCCCAAACTACACCGACTTTGATCGGGAGAACCGGGTACGCAAGGAATTAAAAATAATTGGAGTCCACCCAAAACAATCTCTCTCGTTATCGGTAACGTCCGGTATCACCAAACTTTCTTAAGAATTCAAGCTGGAGCACCATAGTATAATTGCATTGCAAGCCCAAACCAAATTTATCAATTTTGAACTACGCACAGTTTGATCCCGAGACCCGGGTACTTAGGGAATCATAAATTATTACAATCCACCCAAAAAAATATATCTTGCTATACATAACAGTTAATATCACCGAACTTTCAAAAGATTTCAACTCGAGCACCACGGTGTAAATGAATTGCACAACTAGAATAAATTTTTATCAATTTCAAACTACACCGACTTTGTTCCAAAGATCCGGGTACTTAGGCAATCATAAATGATTACGGTCTACCAAAAATGATATATCTAGTTATTCATAACGGTTAACATCACCAAACTTTCAAAAGAATTCAACTTGAGCACCATAATGCAAATGGATTGCAAACCCAAACCAAATTTATCAATTTTGAACTAAACGAGACTTTGATTCCGAGATCGGGGTACATAGGCAATCATAAATGATTACGGCCCAAACAAATATATTTCGTTATTTGCAACGTTAATAATAAAACCAAACTTTCAAAGGTATTCAACTCGAGCGTAGTGTATAAAAGAATTGAAAAAAAGAAATTTTTTGCCAACTTCGAACTACGCTGACTTTGATCCCGAGTTTCGGGTACGTAGGCAATCAGAAAATATTCGAGACCACCTATATAGAAAGTTGGTATTTTCTTTAAGTCTAAGGTAAGTTTGATCTCCAAAAATCAAACTCAATATTTTCCGTCAAGGCTACAGATAATATCATCCAACTATCATAAAAAATTTAACTCGAGCACTAGAGTATTAACGGATTACAAAAACGAAGTTTATCAATCCCAAACTACACCGACTTTGATCGGGAGAACCGGGTACGCAAGGAATTAAAAATAATTGGAGTCCACCCAAAACAATCTCTCTCGTTATCGGTAACGTCCGGTATCACCAAACTTTCTTAAGAATTCAACGGAGCACCATAGTATAATTGCATTGCAAGCCCAAACCAAATTTATCAATTTTGAACTACGCACACTTTGATCCCGAGACCCGGGTACTTAGGGAATCATAAATTATTACAATCCACCCAAAAAAATATATCTTGCTATACATAACGAGTTAATATCACCGAACTTTCAAAAGATTTCAACTCGAGCACCACGGTGTAAATGAATTGCACAACTAGAATAAATTTTTATCAATTTCAAACTACACTGACTTTGTTCCAAAGATCCGGGTACTTAGGCAATCATAAATGATTACGATCTACCAAAAATGATATATCTAGTTATTCATAACGGTTAACATCACCAAACTTTCAAAAGAATTCAACTTGAGCACCATAATGCAAATGGATTGCAAACCCAAACCAAATTTATCAATTTTGAACTAAGCGGACTTTGATTCCGAGATCGGGGTACATAGGCAATCATAAATGATTACGGCCCAAACAAATATATTTCGTTATTTACAACGGTTAATAATAAAACCAAACTTTCAAAGGTATTCAACTCGAGCAGTAGTGTATAAAAGAATTGAAAAAAAAGAAATTTTTTGCCAACTTCGAACTACGCTGACTTTGATCCCGAGTTTCGGGTACGTAGGCAATCAGAAAATATTCGAGACCACCTATATAGAAAGTTGGTATTTTCTTTAAGTCTAAGGTAAGTTTGATCTCCAAAAATCAAACTCAATATTTTCCGTCAAGGCTACAGATAATATCATCCAACTATCATAAAAAATTTAACTCGAGCACTAGAGTATTAACGGATTACAAAAACGAAGTTTATCAATCCCAAACTACACCGACTTTGATCGGGAGAACCGGGTACGCAAGGAATTAAAAATAATTGGAGTCCACCCAAAACAATCTCTCTCGTTATCGGTAACGTCCGGTATCACCAAACTTTCTTAAGAATTCAAGCTGGAGCACCATAGTATAATTGCATTGCAAGCCCAAACCAAATTTATCAATTTTGAACTACGCACACTTTGATCCCGAGACCCGGGTACTTAGGGAATCATAAATTATTACAATCCACCCAAAAAAATATATCTTGCTATACATAACAGATTAATATCACCGAACTTTCAAAAGATTTCAACTCGAGCACCACGGTGTAAATGAATTGCACAACTAGAATAAATTTTTATCAATTTCAAACTACACTGACTTTGTTCCAAAGATCCGGGTACTTAGGCAATCATAAATGATTACGAGTCTACCAAAAATGATATATCTAGTTATTCATAACGGTTAACATCACCAAACTTTCAAAAGAATTCAACTTGAGCACCATAATGCAAATGGATTGCAAACCCAAACCAAATTTATCAATTTTGAACTAAGCGGACTTTGATTCCGAGATCGGGGTACATAGGCAATCATAAATGATTACGGCCAAAACAAATATATTTCGTTATTTACAACGGTTAATAATAAAACCAAACTTTCAAAGGTATTCAACTCGAGCAGTAGTGTATAAAAGAATTGAAAAAAAAGAAATTTTTTGCCAACTTCGAACTACGCTGACTTTGATCCCGAGTTTCGGGTACGTAGGCAATCAGAAAATATTCGAGACCACCTATATAGAAAGTTGGTATTTTCTTTAAGTCTAAGGTAAGTTTGATCTCCAAAAATCAAACTCAATATTTTCCGTCAAGTCTACAGATAATATCATCCAACTATCATAAAAAATTTAACTCGAGCACTAGAGTATTAACGGATTACAAAAACGAAGTTTATCAATCCCAAACTACACCGACTTTGATCGGGAGAACCGGGTACGCAAGGAATTAAAAATAATTGGAGTCCACCCAAAACAATCTCTCTCGTTATCGGTAACGTCCGGTATCACCAAACTTTCTTAAGAATTCAAGTTTGGAGCACCATAGTATAATTGCATTGCAAGCCCAAACCAAATTTATCAATTTTGAACTACGCACACTTTGATCCCGAGACCCGGGTACTTAGGGAATCATAAATTATTGCAATCCACCCAAAAAAATATATCTTGCTATACATAACTGTTAATATCACCGAATTTTCAAAAGATTTCAACTCGAGCACCACGGTGTAAATGAATTGCACAACTAGATTAAATTTTTATCAATTTCAAACTACACTGACTTTGTTCCAAAGATCCAGGTACTTAGGCAATCATAAATGATTACGAGTCTACCAAAAATGATATATCTAGTTATTCATAACGGTTAACATCACCAAACTTTCAAAAGAATTCAACTTGAGCACCATAATGCAAATGGATTGCAAACCCAAACCAAATTTATCAATTTTGAACTAAGCGAGACTTTGATTCCGAGATCGGGGTACATAGGCAATCATAAATGATTACGGCCCAAACAAATATATTTCGTTATTTACAACAGTTAATAATAAAACCAAACTTTCAAAGGTATTCAACTCGAGCAGTAGTGTATAAAAGAATTGAACAAAAAAGAAATTTTTTGCCAACTTCGAACTACGCTGACTTTGATCCCGAGTTTCGGGTACGTAGGCAATCAGAAAATATTCGAGACCACCTATATAGAAAGTTGGTATTTTCTTTAAGTCTAAGGTAAGTTTGATCTCCAAAAATCAAACTCAATATTTTCCGTCAAGGCTACAGATAATATCATCCAACTATCATAAAAAATTTAACTCGAGCACTAGAGTATTAACGGATTACAAAAACGAGAGTTTATCAATCCCAAACTACACCGACTTTGATCAGGAGAACCGGGTACGCAAGGAATTAAAAATAATTGGAGTCCACCCAAAACAATCTCTCTCGTTATCGGTAACGTCCAGTATCACCAAACTTTCTTAAGAATTCAACTGGAGCACCATAGTATAATTGCAATGCAAGCCCAAACCAAATTTATCAATTTTGAACTACGCACACTTTGCTCCCGAGACCCGGGTACTTAGGGAATCATAAATTATTACAATCCACCCAAAAAAATATATCTTGCTATACATAACAGTTAATATCACCGAATTTTCAAAAGATTTCAACTCGAGCACCACGGTGTAAATGAATTGCACAACTAGAATAAATTTTTATCAATTTCAAACTACACCGACTTTGTTCCAAAGATCCGGGTACTTAGGCAATCATAAATGATTACGATCTACCAAAAATGATATATCTAGTTATTCATAACGGTTAACATCACCAAACTTTCAAAAGAATTCAACTTGAGCACCATAATGCAAATGGATTGCAAACCCAAACCAAATTTATCAATTTTGAACTAAGCGAGACTTTGATTCCGAGATCGGGGTACATAGGCAATCATAAATGATTACGGCCCAAAAAAATATATTTCGTTATTTGCAATAGTTAATAATAAAACCAAACTTTCAAAGGTATTCAACTCGAGCAGTAGTGTATAAAACGAATTGAAAAAAAGAAATTTTTTGCCAACTTCGAACTACGCTGACTTTGATCCCGAGTTTCGGGTACGTAGGCAATCAGAAAATATTCGAGACCACCTATATAGAAAGTTGGTATTTTCTTTAAGTCTAAGGTAAGTTTGATCTCCAAAAATCAAACTCAATATTTTCCGTCAAGGCTACAGATAATATCATCCAACTATCATAAAAAATTTAACTCGAGCACTAGAGTATTAACGGATTACAAAAACGAAGTTTATCAATCCCAAACTACACCGACTTTGATCGGGAGAACCGGGTACGCAAGGAATTAAAAATAATTGGAGTCCACCCAAAACAATCTCTCTCGTTATCGGTAACGTCCGGTATCACCAAACTTTCTTAAGAATTCAACCGGAGCACCATAGTATAATTGCATTGCAAGCCCAAACCAAATTTATCAATTTTGAACTACGCACAGTTTGATCCCGAGACCCGGGTACTTAGGGAATCATAAATTATTACAATCCACCCAAAAAAATATATCTTGCTATACATAACAGTTAATATCACCGAACTTTCAAAAGATTTCAACTCGAGCACCACGGTGTAAATGAATTGCACAACTAGAATAAATTTTTATCAATTTCAAACTACACCGACTTTGTTCCAAAGATCCGGTACTTAGGCAATCATAAATGATTACGGTCTACCAAAAATGATATATCTAGTTATTCATAACGGTTAACATCACCAAACTTTCAAAAGAATTCAACTTGAGCACCATAATGCAAATGGATTGCAAACCCAATCCAAATTTATCAATTTTGAACTAAGCGAGACTTTGATTCCGAGATCGGGGTACATAGGCAATCATAAATGATTACGGCCCAAACAAATATATTTCGTTATTTACAACGGTTAATAATAAAACCAAACTTTCAAAGGTATTCAACTCGAGCGAGTAGTGTATAAAAGAATTGAAAAAAAAGAAATTTTTTGCCAACTTCGAACTACGCTGACTTTGATCCCGAGTTTCGGGTACGTAGGCAATCAGAAAATATTCGAGACCACCTATATAGAAAGTTGGTATTTTCTTTAAGTCTAAGGTAAGTTTGATCTCCAAAAATCAAACTCAATATTTTCCGTCAAGGCTACAGATAATATCATCCAACTATCATAAAAAATTTAACTCGAGCACTAGAGTATTAACGGATTACAAAAACGAAGTTTATCAATCCCAAACTACACCGACTTTGATCGGGAGAGAACGGGTACGCAAGGAATTAAAAATAATTGGAGTCCACCCAAAACAATCTCTCTCGTTATCGGTAACGTCCGGTATCACCAAACTTTCTTAAGAATTCAACCGGAGCACCATAGTATAATTGCATTGCAAGCCCAAACCAAATTTATCAATTTTGAACTACGCACACTTTGATCCCGAGACCCGGGTACTTAGGGAATCATAAATTATTACAATCCACCCAAAAAAATATATCTTGCTATACATAACGAGTTAATATCACCGAACTTTCAAAAGATTTCAACTCGAGCACCACGGTGTAAATGAATTGCACAACTAGAATAAATTTTTATCAATTTCAAACTACACCGACTTTGTTCCAAAGATCCGGGTACTTAGGCAATCATAAATGATTACGGTCTACCAAAAATGATATATCTAGTTATTCATAACGGTTAACATCACCAAACTTTCAAAAGAATTCAACTCGAGCACCATAATGCAAATGGATTGCAAACCCAAACCAAATTTATCAATTTTGAACTAAGCGAGACTTTGATTCCGAGATCGGGGTACATAGGCAATCATAAATGATTACGGCCCAAAAAAATATATTTCGTTATTTGCAATAGTTAATAATAAAACCAAACTTTCAAAGGTATTCAACTCGAGCGTAGTGTATAAAAGAATTGAAAAAAAGAAATTTTTTGCCAACTTCGAACTACGCTGACTTTGATCCCGAGTTTCGGGTACGTAGGCAATCAGAAAATATTCGAGACCACCTATATAGAAAGTTGGTATTTTCTTTAAGTCTAAGGTAAGTTTGATCTCCAAAAATCAAACTCAATATTTTCCGTCAAGGCTACGAGATAATATCATCCAACTATCATAAAAAATTTAACTCGAGCACTAGAGTATTAACGGATTACAAAAACGAGAAGTTTATCAATCCCAAACTACACCGACTTTGATCAGGAGAACCGGGTACGCAAGGAATTAAAAATAATTGGAGTCCACCCAAAACAATCTCTCTCGTTATCGGTAACGTCCGGTATCACCAAACTTTCTTAAGAATTCAACTGGAGCACCATAGTATAATTGCATTGCAAGCCCAAACCAAATTTATCAATTTTGAACTACGCACACTTTGATCCCGAGACCCGGGTACTTAGGGAATCATAAATTATTACAATCCACCCAAAAAAATATATCTTGCTATACATAACGGTTAATATCACCGAACTTTCAAAAGATTTCAACTCGAGCACCACGGTGTAAATGAATTGCACAACTAGAATAAATTTTTATCAATTTCAAACTACACTGACTTTGTTCCAAAGATCCAGGTACTTAGGCAATCATAAATGATTACAGTCTACCAAAAATGATATATCTAGTTATTCATAACGGTTAACATCACCAAACTTTCAAAAGAATTCAACTTGAGCACCATAATGCAAATGGATTGCAAACCCAAACCAAATTTATCAATTTTGAACTAAGCGACTTTGATTCCGAGATCGGGGTACATAGGCAATCATAAATGATTACGGCCCAAAAAAATATATTTCGTTATTTGCAATAGTTAATAATAAAACCAAACTTTCAAAGGTATTCAACTCGAGCAGTAGTGTATAAAAGAATTGAAAAAAAGAAATTTTTTGCCAACTTCGAACTACGGCGACTTTGATCCCGAGTTTCGGGTACGTAGGCAATCGAAAAATATTCGAGACCACCTATATAGAAAGTTGGTATTTTCTTTAAGTCTAAGGTAAGTTTGATCTCCAAAAATCAAACTCAATATTTTCCGTCAAGTCTACGAGATAATATCATCCAACTATCATAAAAAATTTAACTCGAGCACTAGAGTATTAACGGATTACAAAAACGAAGTTTATCAATCCCAAACTACACCGACTTTGATCAGGAGAACCGGGTACGCAAGGAATTAAAAATAATTGGAGTCCACCCAAAACAATCTCTCTCGTTATCGGTAACGTCCGGTATCACCAAACTTTCTTAAGAATTCAACTGGAGCACCATAGTATAATTGCATTGCAAGCCCAAACCAAATTTATCAATTTTGAACTACGCACACTTTGATCCCGAGACCCGGGTGCTTAGGGAATCATAAATTATTACAATCAACCCAAAAAAATATATCTTGCTATACATAACAGTTCATATCACCGAACTTTCAAAAGAATTCAACTCGAGCACCATGGTGTAAATGAATTGCACAACTAGAATAAATTTTTATCAATTTCAAACTACACTGACTTTGTTCCAAAGATCCAGTACTTAGGCAATCATAAATGATTACGATCTACCAAAAATGATATATCTAGTTATTCATAACGGTTAACATCACCAAACTTTCAAAAGAATTCAACTTGAGCACCATAATGCAAATGGATTGCAAACCCAATCCAAATTTATCAATTTTGAACTAAGCAGACTTTGATTCCGAGATCAGGGTACATAGGCAATCATAAATGATTACAGCCCAAACAAATATATTTCGTTATTTACAACAGTTAATAATAAAACCAAACTTTCAAAGGTATTCAACTCGAGCAAGTAGTGTATAAAAGAATTGAACAAAAAAGAAATTTTTTGCCAACTTCGAACTACGTTGACTTTGATCCCGAGTTTCGGGTACGTAGGCAATCAGAAAATATTCGAGACCACCTATATAGAAAGTTGGTATTTTCTTTAAGTCTAAGGTAAGTTTGATATCCAAAAATCAAACTCAATATTTTCCGTCAAGTCTACGAGATAATATCATCCAACTATCATAAAAAATTTAACTCGAGCACTAGAGTATTAACGGATTACAAAAACGAAGTTTATCAATCCCAAACTACACCGACTTTGATCGGGAGAACCGGGTACGCAAGGAATTAAAAATAATTGGAGTCCACCCAAAACAATCTCTCTCGTTATCGGTAACGTCCGGTATCACCAAACTTTCTTAAGAATTCAACCGGAGCACCATAGTATAATTGCATTGCAAGCCCAAACCAAATTTATCAATTTTGAACTACGCACACTTTGATCCCGAGACCCGGGTACTTAGGGAATCATAAATTATTACAATGCACCCAAAAAAATATATCTTGCTATACATAACAGTTAATATCACCGAACTTTCAAAAGATTTCAACTCGAGCACCACGGTGTAAATGAATTGCACAACTAGAATAAATTTTTATCAATTTCAAACTACACCGACTTTGTTCCAAAGATCCAGTACTTAGGCAATCATAAATGATTACGGTCTACCAAAAATGATATATCTAGTTATTCATAACGGTTAACATCACCAAACTTTCAAAAGAATTCAACCTGAGCACCATAATGCAAATGGATTGCAAACCCAAACCAAATTTATCAATTTTGAACTAAGCAGACTTTGATTCCGAGATCAGGGTACATAGGCAATCATAAATGATTACAGCCCAAAAAAATATATTTCGTTATTTGCAATAGTTAATAATAAAACCAAACTTTCAAAGGTATTCAACTCGAGCAGTAGTGTATAAACGAATTGAAAAAAAGAAATTTTTTGCCAACTTCGAACTACGGCGACTTTGATCCCGAGTTTCGGGTACGTAGGCAATCGAAAAATATTCGAGACCACCTATATAGAAAGTTGGTATTTTCTTTAAGTCTAAGGTAAGTTTGATCTCCAAAAATCAAACTCAATATTTTCCGTCAAGGCTACGGATAATATCATCCAACTATCATAAAAAATTTAACTCGAGCACTAGAGTATTAACGGATTACAAAAACGAAGTTTATCAATCCCAAACTACACCGACTTTGATCGGGAGAACCGGGTACGCAAGGAATTAAAAATAATTGGAGTCCACCCAAAACAATCTCTCTCGTTATCGGTAACGTCCGGTATCACCAAACTTTCTTAAGAATTCAACCGGAGCACCATAGTATAATTGCATTGCAAGCCCAAACCAAATTTATCAATTTTGAACTACGCACACTTTGATCCCGAGACCCGGGTGCTTAGGGAATCATAAATTATTACAATGCACCCAAAAAAATATATCTTGCTATACATAACAGTTAATATCACCGAACTTTCAAAAGAATTCAACTCGAGCACCACGGTGTAAATGAATTGCACAACTAGAATAAATTTTTATCAATTTCAAACTACACTGACTTTGTTCCAAAGATCCAGGTACTTAGGCAATCATAAATGATTACAGTCTACCAAAAATGATATATCTAGTTATTCATAACGGTTAACATCACCAAACTTTCAAAAGAATTCAACTCGAGCACCATAATGCAAATGGATTGCAAACCCAAACCAAATTTATCAATTTTGAACTAAGCAGACTTTGATTCCGAGATCGTGGTACATAGGCAATCATAAATGATTACAGCCCAAAAAAATATATTTCGTTATTTGCAATAGTTAATAATAAAACCAAACTTTCAAAGGTATTCAACTCGAGCAGTAGTGTATAAAAGAATTGAAAAAAAAGAAATTTTTTGCCAACTTCGAACTACGCTGACTTTGATCCCGAGTTTCGGGTACGTAGGCAATCAGAAAATATTCGAGACCACCTATATAGAAAGTTGGTATTTTCTTTAAGTCTAAGGTAAGTTTGATCTCCAAAAATCAAACTCAATATTTTCCGTCAAGGCTACAGATAATATCATCCAACTATCATAAAAAATTTAACTCGAGCACTAGAGTATTAACGGATTACAAAAACAGAAGTTTATCAATCCCAAACTACACCGACTTTGATCAGGAGAACCGGGTACGCAAGGAATTAAAAATAATTGGAGTCCACCCAAAACAATCTCTCTCGTTATCGGTAACGTCCGGTATCACCAAACTTTCTTAAGAATTCAACCGGAGCACCATAGTATAATTGCATTGCAAGCCCAAACCAAATTTATCAATTTTGAACTACGCACACTTTGATCCCGAGACCCGGGTGCTTAGGGAATCATAAATTATTACAATCCACCCAAAAAAATATATCTTGCTATACATAACAGTTCATATCACCGAACTTTCAAAAGAATTCAACTCGAGCACCATGGTGTAAATGAATTGCACAACTAGAATAAATTTTTATCAATTTCAAACTACACTGACTTTGTTCCAAAGATCCAGTACTTAGGCAATCATAAATGATTACAGTCTACCAAAAATGATATATCTAGTTATTCATAACGGTTAACATCACCAAACTTTCAAAAGAATTCAACTTGAGCACCATAATGCAAATGGATTGCAAACCCAATCCAAATTTATCAATTTTGAACTAAGCAGACTTTGATTCCGAGATCAGGGTACATAGGCAATCATAAATGATTACAGCCCAAAACAAATATATTTCGTTATTTACAATGAGTTAATAATAAAACCAAACTTTCAAAGGTATTCAACTCGAGCAGTAGTGTATAAAAGAATTGAAAAAAAGAAATTTTTTGCCAACTTCGAACTACGCCGACTTTGATCCCGAGTTTCGGGTACGTAGGCAATCGAAAAATATTCGAGACCACCTATATAGAAAGTTGGTATTTTCTTTAAGTCTAAGGTAAGTTTGATCTCCAAAAATCAAACTCAATATTTTCCGTCAAGTCTACGGATAATATCATCCAACTATCATAAAAAATTTAACTCGAGCACTAGAGTATTAACGGATTACAAAAACGAAGTTTATCAATCCCAAACTACACCGACTTTGATCGAGAGAACCGGGTACGCAAGGAATTAAAAATAATTGGAGTCCACCCAAAACAATCTCTCTCGTTATCGGTAACGTCCGGTACATCACCAAACTTTCTTAAGAATTCAACCGGAGCACCATAGTATAATTGCATTGCAAGCCCAAACCAAATTTATCAATTTTGAACTACGCACACTTTGATCCCGAGACCCGGTACTTAGGGAATCATAAATTATTACAATCCACCCAAAAAAATATATCTTGCTATACATAACGGTTAATATCACCGAACTTTCAAAAGATTTCAACTCGAGCACCATGGTGTAAATGAATTGCACAACTAGAATAAATTTTTATCAATTTCAAACTACACCGACTTTGTTCCAAAGATCCAGGTACTTAGGCAATCATAAATGATTACAGTCTACCAAAAATGATATATCTAGTTATTCATAACGGTTAACATCACCAAACTTTCAAAAGAATTCAACTTGAGCACCATAATGCAAATGGATTGCAAACCCAATCCAAATTTATCAATTTTGAACTAAGCACTTTGATTCCGAGATCGTGGTACATAGGCAATCATAAATGATTACAGCCCAAACAAATATATTTCGTTATTTACAACAGTTAATAATAAAACCAAACTTTCAAAGGTATTCAACTCGAGCATTAGTGTATAAAAGAATTGAAAAAAGAAATTTTTTGCCAACTTCGAAC
This sequence comes from Linum usitatissimum, assembly GCA_030674075.2. NCBI lineage: Eukaryota > Viridiplantae > Streptophyta > Magnoliopsida > Malpighiales > Linaceae > Linum > Linum usitatissimum. The sequence continues at coordinate 453,890 of JAUJYP020000165.1, read as the reverse complement.
TACGCTGACTTTGATCCCGAGTTTCGGGTACGTAGGCAATCAGAAAATATTCGAGACCACCTATATAGAAAGTTGGTATTTTCTTTAAGTCTAAGGTAAGTTTGATCTCCAAAAATCAAACTCAATATTTTCCGTCAAGTCTACAGATAATATCATCCAACTATCATAAAAAATTTAACTCGAGCACTAGAGTATTAACGGATTACAAAAACAGAAGTTTATCAATCCCAAACTACACCGACTTTGATCGAGAACCGGGTACGCAAGGAATTAAAAATAATTGGAGTCCACCCAAAACAATCTCTCTCGTTATCGGTAACGTCCAAGATCACCAAACTTTCTTAAGAATTCAACTGGAGCACCATAGTATAATTGCATTGCAAGCCCAAACCAAATTTATCAATTTTGAACTACGCACATTTTGATCCCGAGACCCGGGTACTTAGGGAATCATAAATTATTACAATGCACCCAAAAAAATATATCTTGCTATACATAACAGTTAATATCACCGAACTTTCAAAAGATTTCAACTCGAGCACCACGGTGTAAATGAATTGCACAACTAGATTAAATTTTTATCAATTTCAAACTACACTGACTTTGTTCCAAAGATCCAGGTACTTAGGCAATCATAAATGATTACAGTCTACCAAAAATGATATATCTAGTTATTCATAACGGTTAACATCACCAAACTTTCAAAAGAATTCAACCTGAGCACCATAATGCAAATGGATTGCAAACCCAAACCAAATTTATCAATTTTGAACTAAGCGTACTTTGATTCCGAGATCGTGGTACATAGGCAATCATAAATGATTACAGCCCAAAAAAATATATTTCGTTATTTGCAATAGTTAATAATAAAACCAAACTTTCAAAGGTATTCAACTCGAGCAGTAGTGTATAAACGAATTGAAAAAAAGAAATTTTTTGCCAACTTCGAACTACGCTGACTTTGATCCCGAGTTTCGGGTACGTAGGCAATCGAAAAATATTCGAGACCACCTATATAGAAAGTTGGTATTTTCTTTAAGTCTAAGGTAAGTTTGATCTCCAAAAATCAAACTCAATATTTTCCGTCAAGGCTACGTATAATATCATCCAACTATCATAAAAAATTTAACTCGAGCACTAGAGTATTAACGGATTACAAAAATAGAAGTTTATCAATCCCAAACTACACCGACTTTGATCGGGAGAACCGGGTACGCAAGGAATTAAAAATAATTGGAGTCCACCCAAAACAATCTCTCTCGTTATCGGTAACGTCCGCATCACCAAACTTTCTTAAGAATTCAACTGGAGCACCATAGTATAATTGCATTGCAAGCCCAAACCAAATTTATCAATTTTGAACTACGCACACTTTGATCCCGAGACCCGGGTGCTTAGGGAATCATAAATTATTACAATCCACCCAAACAAATATATCTTGCTATACATAACAGTTCATATCACCGAACTTTCAAAAGAATTCAACTCGAGCACCATGGTGTAAATGAATTGCACAACTAGAATAAATTTTTATCAATTTCAAACTACACTGACTTTGTTCCAAAGATCCAGTACTTAGGCAATCATAAATGATTACAAGTCTACCAAAAATGATATATCTAGTTATTCATAACGGTTAACATCACCAAACTTTCAAAAGAATTCAACTTGAGCACCATAATGCAAATGGATTGCAAACCCAATCCAAATTTATCAATTTTGAACTAAGCGTACTTTGATTCCGAGATCGTGGTACATAGGCAATCATAAATGATTACAGCCCAAACAAATATATTTCGTTATTTACAACAGTTAATAATAAAACCAAACTTTCAAAGGTATTCAACTCGAGCATTAGTGTATAAAAGAATTGAAAAAAAGAAATTTTTTGCCAACTTCGAACTACGCTGACTTTGATCCCGAGTTTCGGGTACGTAGGCAATCAGAAAATATTCGAGACCACCTATATAGAAAGTTGGTATTTTCTTTAAGTCTAAGGTAAGTTTGATCTCCAAAAATCAAACTCAATATTTTCCGTCAAGTCTACGATAATATCATCCAACTATCATAAAAAATTTAACTCGAGCACTAGAGTATTAACGGATTACAAAAACAAAGTTTATCAATCCCAAACTACACCGACTTTGATCGAGAACCGGGTACGCAAGGAATTAAAAATAATTGGAGTCCACCCAAAACAATCTCTCTCGTTATCGGTAACGTCCGCATCACCAAACTTTCTTAAGAATTCAACTGGAGCACCATAGTATAATTGCATTGCAAGCCCAAACCAAATTTATCAATTTTGAACTACGCACATTTTGATCCCGAGACCCGGGTACTTAGGGAATCATAAATTATTACAATGCACCCAAAAAAATATATCTTGCTATACATAACAGTTAATATCACCGAACTTTCAAAAGATTTCATCTCGAGGACCACGGTGTAAATGAATTGCACAACTAGATTAAATTTTTATCAATTTCAAACTACACTGACTTTGTTCCAAAGATCCAGGTACTTAGGCAATCATAAATGATTACAGTCTACCAAAAATGATATATCTAGTTATTCATAACGGTTAACATCACCAAACTTTCAAAAGAATTCAACCTGAGCACCATAATGCAAATGGATTGCAAACCCAAACCAAATTTATCAATTTTGAACTAAGCGTACTTTGATTCCGAGATCGTGGTACATAGGCAATCATAAATGATTACAGCCCAAAAAAATATATTTCGTTATTTACAACAGTTAATAATAAAACCAAACTTTCAAAGGTATTCAACTCGAGCAAGTAGTGTATAAAAGAATTGAAAAAAAGAAATTTTTTGCCAACTTCGAACTACGCCGACTTTGATCCCGAGTTTCGGGTACGTAGGCAATCGAAAAATATTCGAGACCACCTATATAGAAAGTTGGTATTTTCTTTAAGTCTAAGGTAAGTTTGATCTCCAAAAATCAAACTCAATATTTTCCGTCAAGTCTACGGATAATATCATCCAACTATCATAAAAAATTTAACTCGAGCACTAGAGTATATTAACGGATTACAAAAACATAGAAGTTTATCAATCCCAAACTACACCGACTTTGATCGGAGAACCGGGTACGCAAGGAATTAAAAATAATTGGAGTCCACCCAAAACAATCTCTCTCGTTATCGGTAACGTCCGGTATCACCAAACTTTCTTAAGAATTCAACCGGAGCACCATAGTATAATTGCATTGCAAGCCCAAACCAAATTTATCAATTTTGAACTACGCACACTTTGATCCCGAGACCCGGTACTTAGGGAATCATAAATTATTACAATCAACCCAAAAAAATATATCTTGCTATACATAACAGTTCATATCACCGAACTTTCAAAAGAATTCAACTCGAGCACCATGGTGTAAATGAATTGCACAACTAGAATAAATTTTTATCAATTTCAAACTACACTGACTTTGTTCCAAAGATCCAGGTACTTAGGCAATCATAAATGATTACAGTCTACCAAAAATGATATATCTAGTTATTCATAACGGTTAACATCACCAAACTTTCAAAAGAATTCAACCTGAGCACCATAATGCAAATGGATTGCAAACCCAAACCAAATTTATCAATTTTGAACTAAGCGTACTTTGATTCCGAGATCGTGGTACATAGGCAATCATAAATGATTACAGCCCAAAAAATATATTTCGTTATTTACAATAGTTAATAATAAAACCAAACTTTCAAAGGTATTCAACTCGAGCAGTAGTGTATAAAAGAATTGAAAAAAAGAAATTTTTTGCCAACTTCGAACTACGCCGACTTTGATCCCGAGTTTCGGGTACGTAGGCAATCGAAAAATATTCGAGACCACCTATATAGAAAGTTGGTATTTTCTTTAAGTCTAAGGTAAGTTTGATCTCCAAAAATCAAACTCAATATTTTCCGTCAAGTCTACAGATAATATCATCCAACTATCATAAAAAATTTAACTCGAGCACTAGAGTATTAACGGATTACAAAAACGAAGTTTATCAATCCCAAACTACACCGACTTTGATCGGAGAACCGGGTACGCAAGGAATTAAAAATAATTGGAGTCCACCCAAAACAATCTCTCTCGTTATCGGTAACGTCCAGTATCACCAAACTTTCTTAAGAATTCAACTGGAGCACCATAGTATAATTGCATTGCAAGCCCAAACAAAATTTATCAATTTTGAACTACGCACACTTTGATCCCGAGACCCGGGTGCTTAGGGAATCATAAATTATTACAATGCACCCAAAAAATATATCTTGCTATACATAACAGTTCATATCACCGAACTTTCAAAAGAATTCAACTCGAGCACCATGGTGTAAATGAATTGCACAACTAGAATAAATTTTTATCAATTTCAAACTACACTGACTTTGTTCCAAAGATCCAGGTACTTAGGCAATCATAAATGATTACAGTCTACCAAAAATGATATATCTAGTTATTCATAACGGTTAACATCACCAAACTTTCAAAAGAATTCAACTTGAGCACCATAATGCAAATGGATTGCAAACCCAATCCAAATTTATCAATTTTGAACTAAGCAGACTTTGATTCCGAGATCGTGGTACATAGGCAATCATAAATGATTACAGCCCAAAAAAATATATTTCGTTATTTACAATAGTTAATAATAAAACCAAACTTTCAAAGGTATTAAACTCGAGCAGTAGTGTATTAAAGAATTGAAAAAAAGAAATTTTTTGCCAACTTCAAACTACGCCGACTTTGATCCCGAGTTTCGGGTACGTAGGCAATCGAAAAATATTCGAGACCACCTATATAGAAAGTTGGTATTTTCTTTAAGTCTAAGGTAAGTTTGATCTCCAAAAATCAAACTCAATATTTTCCGTCAAGTCTACGTATAATATCATCCAACTATCATAAAAAATTTAACTCGAGCACTAGAGTATTAACGGATTACAAAAACAAGTTTATCAATCCCAAACTACACCGACTTTGATCGGAGAACCGGGTACGCAAGGAATTAAAAATAATTGGAGTCCACCCAAAACAATCTCTCTCGTTATCGGTAACGTCCGGTATCACCAAACTTTCTTAAGAATTCAACCGGAGCACCATAGTATAATTGCATTGCAAGCCCAAACCAAATTTATCAATTTTGAACTACGCACACTTTGATCCCGAGACCCGGTACTTAGGGAATCATAAATTATTACAATCCACCCAAACAAATATATCTTGCTATACATAACAGTTAATATCACCGAACTTCCAAAAGAATTCAACTCGAGCACCATGGTGTAAATGAATTGCACAACTAGAATAAATTTTTATCAATTTCAAACTACACCGACTTTGTTCCAAAGATCCAGTACTTAGGCAATCATAAATGATTACAGCCTACCAAAAATGATATATCTAGTTATTCATAACGGTTAACATCACCAAACTTTCAAAAGAATTCAACTTGAGCACCATAATGCAAATGGATTGCAAACCCAATCCAAATTTATCAATTTTGAACTAAGCAATTTTGATCCCGAGATCGTGGTACATAGGCAATCATAAATGATTACAACCCAAAAAAATATATTTCGTTATTTACAACAGTTAATAATAAAACCAAACTTTCAAAGGTATTCAACTCGAGCAGTAGTGTATAAAAGAATTGAAAAAAAGAAATTTTTTGCCAACTTCGAACTACGCTGACTTTGATCCCGAGTTTCGGGTACGTAGGCAATCGAAAAATATTCGAGACCACCTATATAGAAAGTTGGTATTTTCTTTAAGTCTAAGGTAAGTTTGATCTCCAAAAATCAAACTCAATATTTTCCGTCAAGTCTACGGATAATATCATCCAACTATCATAAAAAATTTAACTCGAGCACTAGAGTATTAACGGATTACAAAAACAGAAGTTTATCAATCCCAAACTACACCGACTTTGATCAGGAGAACCGGGTACGCAAGGAATTAAAAATAATTGGAGTCCACCCAAAACAATATCTCTCGTTATCGGTAACGTCCGTATCACCAAACTTTCTTAAGAATTCAACTGGAGCACCATAGTATAATTGCATTGCAAGCCCAAACCAAATTTATCAATTTTGAACTACGCACATTTTGATCCCGAGACCCGGGTACTTAGGGAATCATAAATTATTACAATGCACCCAAAAAAAATATATCTTGCTATACATAACAGTTAATATCACCGAACTTTCAAAAGATTTCAACTCGAGCACCACGGTGTAAATGAATTGCACAACTAGATTAAATTTTTATCAATTTCAAACTACACTGACTTTGTTCCAAAGATCCAGGTACTTAGGCAATCATAAATGATTACAAATCTACCAAAAATGATATATCTAGTTATTCATAACGGTTAACATCACCAAACTTTCAAAAGAATTCAACTTGAGCACCATAATGCAAATGGATTGCAAACCCAAACCAAATTTATCAATTTTGAACTAAGCGTACTTTGATCCCGAGATCGTGGTACATAGGCAATCATAAATGATTACAGCCCAAAAAAATATATTTCGTTATTTGCAATAGTTAATAATAAAACCAAACTTTCAAAGGTATTCAACTCGGGTAGTAGTGTATAAAAGAATTGAAAAAAGAAATTTTTTGCCAACTTCGAACTACGCTGACTTTGATCCCGAGTTTCGGGTACGTAGGCAATCAGAAAATATTCGAGACCACCTATATAGAAAGTTGGTATTTTCTTTAAGTCTAAGGTAAGTTTGATCTCCAAAAATCAAACTCAATATTTTCCGTCAAGTCTACGATAATATCATCCAACTATCATAAAAAATTTAACTCGAGCACTAGAGTATTAACGGATTACAAAAATAGAAGTTTATCAATCCCAAACTACACCGACTTTGATCGGAGAACCGGGTACGCAAGGAATTAAAAATAATTGGAGTCCACCCAAAACAATCTCTCTCGTTATCGGTAACGTCCAAGATCACCAAACTTTCTTAAGAATTCAACCGGAGCACCATAGTATAATTGCATTGCAAGCCCAAACCAAATTTATCAATTTTGAACTACGCACACTTTGATCCCGAGACCCGGTACTTAGGGAATCATAAATTATTACAATCCACCCAAACAAATATATCTTGCTATACATAACAGCTTAATATCACCGAACTTTCAAAAGAATTCAACTCGAGTACCATGGTGTAAATGAATTGCACAACTAGAATAAATTTTTATCAATTTCAAACTACACCGACTTTGTTCCAAAGATCCAGTACTTAGGCAATCATAAATGATTACGGCTACCAAAAATGATATATCTAGTTATTCATAACGGTTAACATCACCAAACTTTCAAAAGAATTCAACTTGAGCACCATAATGCAAATGGATTGCAAACCCAAACCAAATTTATCAATTTTGAACTAAGCGTACTTTGATTCCGAGATCGTGGTACATAGGCAATCATAAATGATTACAACCAAACAAATATATTTCGTTATTTACAACAGTTAATAATAAAACCAAACTTTCAAAGGTATTCAACTCGAGCAAGTAGTGTATAAAAGAATTGAAAAAAAGAAATTTTTTGCCAACTTCGAACTACGCCGACTTTGATCCCGAGTTTCGGGTACGTAGGCAATCGAAAAATATTCGAGACCACCTATATAGAAAGTTGGTATTTTCTTTAAGTCTAAGGTAAGTTTGATCTCCAAAAATCAAACTCAATATTTTCCGTCAAGTCTACAGATAATATCATCCAACTATCATAAAAAATTTAACTCGAGCACTAGAGTATTAACGGATTACAAAAACAGAAGTTTATCAATCCCAAACTACACCGACTTTGATCAGGAGAACCGGGTACGCAAGGAATTAAAAATAATTGGAGTCCACCCAAAACAATCTCTCTCGTTATCGGTAACGTCCAGTATCACCAAACTTTCTTAAGAATTCAACTGGAGCACCATAGTATAATTGCATTGCAAGCCCAACCCAAATTTATCAATTTTGTACTACGCACACTTTGATCCCGAGACCCGGGTACTTAGGGAATCATAAATTATTACAATCCACCCAAACAAATATATCTTGCTATACATAACAGTTCATATCACCGAACTTTCAAAAGAATTCAACTCGAATACCATGGTGTAAATGAATTGCACAACTAGAATAAATTTTTATCAATTTCAAACTACACTGACTTTGTTCCAAAGATCCAGGTACTTAGGCAATCATAAATGATTACAGTCTACCAAAAATGATATATCTAGTTATTCATAACGGTTAACATCACCAAACTTTCAAAAGAATTCAACCTGAGCACCATAATGCAAATGGATTGCAAACCCAAACCAAATTTATCAATTTTGAACTAAGCAGACTTTGATCCCGAGATCAGGGTACATAGGCAATCATAAATGATTACAGCCCAAAAAAATATATTTCGTTATTTACAACAGTTAATAATAAAACCAAACTTTCAAAGGTATTCAACTCGAGCATTAGTGTATAAAAGAATTGAAAAAAAGAAATTTTTTGCCAACTTCGAACTACGCTGACTTTGATCCCGAGTTTCGGGTACGTAGGCAATCAGAAAATATTCGAGACCACCTATATAGAAAGTTGGTATTTTCTTTAAGTCTAAGGTAAGTTTGATCTCCAAAAATCAAACTCAATATTTTCCGTCAAGTCTACAGATAATATCATCCAACTATCATAAAAAATTTAACTCGAGCACTAGAGTATTAACGGATTACAAAAATGAAGTTTATCAATCCCAAACTACACCGACTTTGATTAGAAGAACCGGGTACGCAAGGAATTAAAAATAATTGGAGTCCACCCAAAACAATCTCTCTCGTTATCGGTAACGTCCAGTATCACCAAACTTTCTTAAGAATTCAACTGGAGCACCATAGTATAATTGCATTGCAAGCCCAAACCAAATTTATCAATTTTGAACTACGCACATTTTGATCCCGAGACCCGGGTACTTAGGGAATCATAAATTATTACAATGCACCCAAACAAAATATATCTTGCTATACATAACAGTTCATATCACCGAACTTTCAAAAGAATTCAACTCGAGGACCATGGTGTAAATGAATTGCACAACTAGATTAAATTTTTATCAATTTCAAACTACACCGACTTTGTTCCAAAGATCCAGGTACTTAGGCAATCATAAATGATTACAGTCTACCAAAAATGATATATCTAGTTATTCATAACGGTTAACATCACCAAACTTTCAAAAGAATTCAACTTGAGCACCATAATGCAAATGGATTGCAAACCCAATCCAAATTTATCAATTTTGAACTAAGCAGACTTTGATCCCGAGATCAGGGTACATAGGCAATCATAAATGATTACAGCCCAAAAAAATATATTTCGTTATTTACAACAGTTAATAATAAAACCAAACTTTCAAAGGTATTCAACTCGAGCATTAGTGTATAAAAGAATTGAAAAAAAGAAATTTTTTGCCAACTTCGAACTACGCTGACTTTGATCCCGAGTTTCGGGTACGTAGGCAATCAGAAAATATTCGAGACCACCTATATAGAAAGTTGGTATTTTCTTTAAGTCTAAGGTAAGTTTGATCTCCAAAAATCAAACTCAATATTTTCCGTCAAGTCTACGATAATATCATCCAACTATCATAAGAAATTTAACTCGAGCACTAGAGTATTAACGGATTACAAAAAAGAAGTTTATCAATCCCAAACTACACCGACTTTGATCGGAGAACCGGGTACGCAAGGAATTAAAAATAATTGGAGTCCACCCAAAACAATCTCTCTCGTTATCGGTAACGTCCCGTATCACCAAACTTTCTTAAGAATTCAACCGGAGCACCATAGTATAATTGCATTGCAAGCCCAAACCAAATTTATCAATTTTGAACTACGCACACTTTGATCCCGAGACCCGGTACTTAGGGAATCATAAATTATTACAATCCACCCAAACAAATATATCTTGCTATACATAACAGTTCATATCACCGAACTTTCAAAAGAATTCAACTCGAATACCATGGTGTAAATGAATTGCACAACTAGATTAAATTTTTATCAATTTCAAACTACACTGACTTTGTTCCAAAGATCCAGGTACTTAGGCAATCATAAATGATTACAAATACCAAAAATGATATATCTAGTTATTCATAACGGTTAACATCACCAAACTTTCAAAAGAATTCAACTTGAGCACCATAATGCAAATGGATTGCAAACCCAAACCAAATTTATCAATTTTGAACTAAGCACTTTGATCCCGAGATCGTGGTACATAGGCAATCATAAATGATTACAGCCCAAAAAAATATATTTCGTTATTTACAACAGTTAATAATAAAACCAAACTTTCAAAGGTATTCAACTCGAGCAATAGTGTATAAAAGAATTGAAAAAAAGAAATTTTTTGCCAACTTCGAACTACGCCGACTTTGATCCCGAGTTTCGGGTACGTAGGCAATCGAAAAATATTCGAGACCACCTATATAGAAAGTTGGTATTTTCTTTAAGTCTAAGGTAAGTTTGATCTCCAAAAATCAAACTCAATATTTTCCGTCAAGGCTACATATAATATCATCCAACTATCATAAAAAATTTAACTCGAGCACTAGAGTATTAACGGATTACAAAAACAGAAGTTTATCAATCCCAAACTACACCGACTTTGATCAGGAGAACCGGGTACGCAAGGAATTAAAAATAATTGGAGTCCACCCAAAACAATCTCTCTCGTTATCGGTAACGTCCAGTATCACCAAACTTTCTTAAGAATTCAACCGGAGCACCATAGTATAATTGCATTGCAAGCCCAAACCAAATTTATCAATTTTGAACTACGCACACTTTGATCCCGATACCCGGGTACTTACGGAATCATAAATTATTACAATCCACCCAAAAAAATATATCTTGCTATACATAACAGTTAATATCACCGAACTTTCAAAAGAATTCAACTCGAGCACCACGGTGTAAATGAATTGCACAACTAGATTAAATATTTATCAATTTAAAACTACACTGACTTTGTTCCAAAGATCCAGTACTTAGGCAATCATAAATGATTACAATCTACCAAAAATGATATATCTAGTTATTCATAACGGTTAACATCACCAAACTTTCAAAAGAATTCAACTTGAGCACCATAATGCAAATGGATTGCAAACCCAAACCAAATTTATCAATTTTGAACTAAGCGTACTTTGATCCCGAGATCGTGGTACATAGGCAATCATAAATGATTACAGCCAAAAAATATATTTCGTTATTTACAACAGCTTAATAATAAAACCAAACTTTCAAAGGTATTCAACTCGAGCAATAGTGTATAAAAGAATTGAAAAAAAAAATTTTTTGCCAACTTCGAACTACGCTGACTTTGATCCCGAGTTTCGGGTACGTAGGCAATCAGAAAATATTCGAGACCACCTATATAGAAAGTTGGTATTTTCTTTAAGTCTAAGGTAAGTTTGATCTCCAAAAATCAAACTCAATATTTTCCGTCAAGTCTACAGATAATATCATCCAACTATCATAAGAAATTTAACTCGAGCACTAGAATATTAACGGATTAAAAAAATAGAAGTTTATCAATCCCAAACTACACCGACTTTGATTAGGAGAACCGGGTACGCAAGGAATTAAAAATAATTGGAGTCCACCCAAAACAATCTCTCTCGTTATCGGTAACGTCCAAGATCACCAAACTTTCTTAAGAATTCAACCGGAGCACCATAGTATAATTGCATTGCAAGCCCAAACCAAATTTATCAATTTTGAACTACGCACACTTTGATCCCGAGACCCGGTACTTAGGGAATCATAAATTATTACAATCCACCCAAACAAATATATCTTGCTATACATAACAGTTCATATCACCGAACTTTCAAAAGAATTCAACTCGAATACCATGGTGTAAATGAATTGCACAACTAGATTAAATTTTTATCAATTTCAAACTACACTGACTTTGTTCCAAAGATCCAGGTACTTAGGCAATCATAAATGATTACAGTCTACCAAAAATGATATATCTAGTTATTCATAACGGTTAACATCACCAAACTTTCAAAAGAATTCAACCTGAGCACCATAATGCAAATGGATTGCAAACCCAAACCAAATTTATCAATTTTGAACTAAGCGTACTTTGATCCCGAGATCGTGGTACATAGGCAATCATAAATGATTACAGCCAAAAAAATATATTTCGTTATTTACAACAGTTAATAATAAAACCAAACTTTCAAAGGTATTCAACTCGAGCATTAGTGTATAAAAGAATTGAAAAAAAGAAATTTTTTGCCAACTTCGAACTACGCTGACTTTGATCCCGAGTTTCGGGTACGTAGGCAATCAGAAAATATTCGAGACCACCTATATAGAAAGTTGGTATTTTCTTTAAGTCTAAGGTAAGTTTGATCTCCAAAAATCAAACTCAATATTTTCCGTCAAGTCTACAGATAATATCATCCAACTATCATAAAAAATTTAACTCGAGCACTAGAGTATTAACGGATTAAAAAAATAGAAGTTTATCAATCCCAAACTACACCGACTTTGATCAGGAGAACCGGGTACGCAAGGAATTAAAAATAATTGGAGTCCACCCAAAACAATCTCTCTCGTTATCGGTAACGTCCAGTATCACCAAACTTTCTTAAGAATTCAACTGGAGCACCATAGTATAATTGCATTGCAAGCCCAAACCAAATTTATCAATTTTGAACTACGCACACTTTGATCCCGAGACCCGGGTACTTAGGGAATCATAAATTATTACAATCCACCCAAACAAATATATCTTGCTATACATAACAGTTCATATCACCGAACTTTCAAAAGATTTCAACTCGAGCACCATGGTGTAAATGAATTGCACAACTAGATTAAATTTTTATCAATTTCAAACTACACCGACTTTGTTCCAAAGATCCAGTACTTAGGCAATCATAAATGATTACAAACCTACCAAAAATGATATATCTAGTTATTCATAACGGTTAACATCACCAAACTTTCAAAAGAATTCAACTTGAGCACCATAATGCAAATGGATTGCAAACCCAAACCAAATTTATCAATTTTGAACTAAGCGTACTTTGATCCCGAGATCAGGGTACATAGGCAATCATAAATGATTACAGCCCAAAAAAATATATTTCGTTATTTACAACAGTTAATAATAAAACCAAACTTTCAAAGGTATTCAACTCGAGCAGTAGTGTATAAAAGAATTGAAAAAAAGAAATTTTTTGCCAACTTCGAACTACGCTGACTTTGATCCCGAGTTTCGGGTACGTAGGCAATCAGAAAATATTCGAGACCACCTATATAGAAAGTTGGTATTTTCTTTAAGTCTAAGGTAAGTTTGATCTCCAAAAATCAAACTCAATATTTTCCGTCAAGTCTACAGATAATATCATCCAACTATCATAAGAAATTTAACTCGAGCACTAGAGTATTAACGGATTACAAAAACAGAAGTTTATCAATCCCAAACTACACCGACTTTGATCAGGAGAACCGGGTACGCAAGGAATTAAAAATAATTGGAGTCCACCCAAAACAATCTCTCTCGTTATCGGTAACGTCCAGTATCACCAAACTTTCTTAAGAATTCAACTGGAGCACCATAGTATAATTGCATTGCAAGCCCAAACCAAATTTATCAATTTTGAACTACGCACACTTTGATCCCGAGACCCGGTACTTAGGGAATCATAAATTATTACAATCCACAAAAAAACAAATATATCTTGCTATACATAACAGTTAATATCACCGAACTTTCAAAAGAATTCAATTCGAGCACCACGGTGTAAATGAATTGCACAACTAGATTAAATATTTATCAATTTCAAACTACACCGACTTTGTTCCAAAGATCCAGTACTTAGGCAATCATAAATGATTACGTCTACCAAAAATGATATATCTAGTTATTCATAACGGTTAACATCACCAAACTTTCAAAAGAATTCAACTTGAGCACCATAATGCAAATGGATTGCAAACCCAAACCAAATTTATCAATTTTGAACTAAGCGTACTTTGATCCCGAGATCAGGGTACATAGGCAATCATAAATGATTACAGCCCAAACAAATATATTTCGTTATTTACAACAGTTAATAATAAAACCAAACTTTCAAAGGTATTCAACTCGAGCATTAGTGTATAAAAGAATTGAAAAAAAGAAATTTTTTGCCAACTTCGAACTACGCTGACTTTGATCCCGAGTTTCGGGTACGTAGGCAATCGAAAAATATTCGAGACCACCTATATAGAAAGTTGGTATTTTCTTTAAGTCTAAGGTAAGTTTGATCTCCAAAAATCAAACTCAATATTTTCCGTCAAGGCTACAGATAATATCATCCAACTATCATAAAAAATTTAACTCGAGCACTAGAGTATTAACGGATTACAAAAACAAGTTTATCAATCCCAAACTACACCGACTTTGATCGGAGAACCGGGTACGCAAGGAATTAAAAATAATTGGAGTCCACCCAAAACAATATCTCTCGTTATCGGTAACGTCCAAACATCACCAAACTTTCTTAAGAATTCAACCGGAGCACCATAGTATAATTGCATTGCAAGCCCAAACCAAATTTATCAATTTTGAACTACGCACACTTTGATTCCGAGACCCGGGTACTTAGGGAATCATAAATTATTACAATCCACCCAAACAAATATATCTTGCTATACATAACAGTTAATATCACCGAACTTTCAACAGATTTCAACTCGAGCACCACGGTGTAAATGAATTGCACAACTAGATTAAATTTTTATCAATTTCAAACTACACTGACTTTGTTCCAAAGATCCAGGTACTTAGGCAATCATAAATGATTACAGTCTACCAAAAATGATATATCTAGTTATTCATAACGGTTAACATCACCAAACTTTCAAAAGAATTCAACTTGAGCACCATAATGCAAATGGATTGCAAACCCAAACCAAATTTATCAATTTTGAACTAAGCGTACTTTGATCCCGAGATCGTGGTACATAGGCAATCATAAATGATTACAGCCCAAAAAAATATATTTCGTTATTTACAACAGTTAATAATAAAACCAAACTTTCAAAGGTATTCAACTCGAGCATTAGTGTATAAAAGAATTGAAAAAAAGAAATTTTTTGCCAACTTCGAACTACGCTGACTTTGATCCCGAGTTTCGGGTACGTAGGCAATCAGAAAATATTCGAGACCACCTATATAGAAAGTTGGTATTTTCTTTAAGTCTAAGGTAAGTTTGATCTCCAAAAATCAAACTCAATATTTTCCGTCAAGGCTACAGATAATATCATCCAACTATCATAAAAAATTTAACTCGAGCACTAGAGTATTAACGGATTAAAAAAATAGAAGTTTATCAATCCCAAACTACACCGACTTTGATCAGGAGAACCGGGTACGCAAGGAATTAAAAATAATTGGAGTCCACCCAAAACAATCTCTCTCGTTATCGGTAACGTCCCGTATCACCAAACTTTCTTAAGAATTCAACCGGAGCACCATAGTATAATTGCATTGCAAGCCCAACCCAAATTTATCAATTTTGAACTACGCACACTTTGATCCCGAGACCCGGGTACTTAGGGAATCATAAATTATTACAATCCACCCAAACAAATATATCTTGCTATACATAACAGTTCATATCACCGAACTTTCAAAAGAATTTAACTCGAGCACCATGGTGTAAATGAATTGCACAACTAGAATAAATTTTTATCAATTTCAAACTACACTGACTTTGTTCCAAAGATCCAGGTACTTAGGCAATCATAAATGATTACAGTCTACCAAAAATGATATATCTAGTTATTCATAACGGTTAACATCACCAAACTTTCAAAAGAATTCAACTTGAGCACCATAATGCAAATGGATTGCAAACCCAATCCAAATTTATCAATTTTGAACTAAGCGTACTTTCATCCCGAGATCAGGGTACATAGGCAATCATAAATTATTACAGCCCAAACAAATATATTTCGTTATTTACAACAGTTAATAATAAAACCAAACTTTCAAAGGTATTCAACTCGAGCATTAGTGTATAAAAGAATTGAAAAAAGAAATTTTTTGCCAACTTCGAACTACGCTGACTTTGATCCCGAGTTTCGGGTACGTAGGCAATCGAAAAATATTCGAGACCACCTATATAGAAGGTTGGTATTTTCTTTAAGTCTAAGGTAAGTTTGATCTCCAAAAATCAAACTCAATATTTTCCGTCAAGGCTACGTATAATATCATCCAACTATCATAAAAAATTTAACTCGAGCACTAGAGTATTAACGGATTACAAAAAAGAAGTTTATCAATCCCAAACTACACCGACTTTGATCAGAGAACCGGGTACGCAAGGAATTAAAAATAATTGGAGTCCACCCAAAACAATCTCTCTCGTTATCGGTAACGTCCAGTATCACCAAACTTTCTTAAGAATTCAACTGGAGCACCATAGTATAATTGCATTGCAAGCCCAAACCAAATTTATCAATTTTGAACTACGCACACTTTGATCCCGAGACCCGGGTACTTAGGGAATCATAAATTATTACAATCCACCCAAACAAATATATCTTGCTATACATAACAGTTCATATCACCGAACTTTCAAAAGAATTCAACTCGAGCACCATGGTGTAAATGAATTGCACAACTAGAATAAATTTTTATCAATTTCAAACTACACTGACTTTGTTCCACAGATCTGTGTACTTAGGCAATCATAAATGATTACAAACTACCAAAAATGATATATCTAGTTATTCATAACGGTTAACATCACCAAACTTTCAAAAGAATTCAACTTGAGCACCATAATGCAAATGGATTGCAAACCCAATCCAAATTTATCAATTTTGAACTAAGCGGACTTTCATCCCGAGATCAGGGTACATAGGCAATCATAAATGATTACAGCCCAAACAAATATATTTCGTTATTTACAACAGTTAATAATAAAACCAAACTTTCAAAGGTATTCAACTCGAGCATTAGTGTATAAAAGAATTGAAAAAAAGAAATTTTTTGCTAACTTCGAACTACGCTGACTTTGATCCCGAGTTTCGGGTACGTAGGCAATCAGAAAATATTCGAGACCACCTATATAGAAAGTTGGTATTTTCTTTAAGTCTAAGGTAAGTTTGATCTCCAAAAATCAAACTCAATATTTTCCCTCAAGGCTACATATAATATCATCCAACTATCATAAAAAATTTAACTCGAGCACTAGAGTATTAACGGATTACAAAAACAGAAGTTTATCAATCCCAAACTACACCGACTTTGATCAGGAGAACCGGGTACGCAAGGAATTAAAAATAATTGGAGTCCACCCAAAACAATCTCTCTCGTTATCGGTAACGTCCCGTATCACCAAACTTTCTTAAGAATTCAACCGGAGCACCATAGTATAATTGCATTGCAAGCCCAACCCAAATTTATCAATTTTGTACTACGCACACTTTGATCCCGAGACCCGGGTACTTAGGGAATCATAAATTATTACAATCCACCCAAACAAATATATCTTGCTATACATAACAGTTCATATCACCGAACTTTCAAAAGAATTCAACTCGAGCACCATGGTGTAAATGAATTGCACAACTAGAATAAATTTTTATCAATTTCAAACTACACTGACTTTGTTCCAAAGATCCAGGTACTTAGGCAATCATAAATGATTACAGTCTACCAAAAATGATATATCTAGTTATTCATAACGGTTAACATCACCAAACTTTCAAAAGAATTCAACTTGAGCACCATAATGCAAATGGATTGCAAACCCAATCCAAATTTATCAATTTTAAACTAAGCAGACTTTGATCCCGAGATCAGGGTACATAGGCAATCATAAATGATTACAGCCCAAACAAATATATTTCGTTATTTACAACAGTTAATAATAAAACCAAACTTTCAAAGGTATTCAACTCGAGCATTAGTGTATAAAAGAATTGAAAAAAGAAATTTTTTGCTAACTTCGAACTACGCTGACTTTGATCCCGAGTTTCGGGTACGTAGGCAATCGAAAAATATTCGAGACCACCTATATAGAAAGTTGGTATTTTCTTTAAGTCTAAGGTAAGTTTGATCTCCAAAAATCAAACTCAATATTTTCCGTCAAGGCTACAGATAATATCATCCAACTATCATAAAAAATTTAACTCGAGCACTAGAGTATTAACGGATTACAAAAACAGAAGTTTATCAATCCCAAACTACACCGACTTTGATCAGGAGAACCGGGTACGCAAGGAATTAAAAATAATTGGAGTCCACCCAAAACAATCTCTCTCGTTATCGGTAACGTCCCGTATCACCAAACTTTCTTAAGAATTCAACCGGAGCACCATAGTATAATTGCATTGCAAGCCCAAACCAAATTTATCAATTTTGAACTACGCACACTTTGATCCCGAGACCCGGGTACTTAGGGAATCATAAATTATTACAATCCACCCAAACAAATATATCTTGCTATACATAACAGTTCATATCACCGAACTTTCAAAAGAATTTAACTCGAGCACCATGGTGTAAATGAATTGCACAACTAGAATAAATTTTTATCAATTTCAAACTACACTGACTTTGTTCCAAAGATCCAGGTACTTAGGCAATCATAAATGATTACGATCTACCAAAAATGATATATCTAGTTATTCATAACGGTTAACATCACCAAACTTTCAAAAGAATTCAACTTGAGCACCATAATGCAAATGGATTGCAAACCCAATCCAAATTTATCAATTTTGAACTAAGCGTACTTTCATCCCGAGATCAGGGTACATAGGCAATCATAAATGATTACAGCCCAAACAAATATATTTCGTTATTTACAACAGTTAATAATAAAACCAAACTTTCAAAGGTATTCAACTCGAGCATTAGTGTATAAAAGAATTGAAAAAAAGAAATTTTTTGCCAACTTCGAACTACGCTGACTTTGATCCCGAGTTTCGGGTACGTAGGCAATCGAAAAATATTCGAGACCACCTATATAGAAAGTTGGTATTTTCTTTAAGTCTAAGGTAAGTTTGATCTCCAAAAATCAAACTCAATATTTTCCGTCAAGGCTACAGATAATATCATCCAACTATCATAAAAAATTTAACTCGAGCACTAGAGTATTAACGGATTACAAAAACAAAGTTTATCAATCCCAAACTACACCGACTTTGATCGGAGAACCGGGTACGCAAGGAATTAAAAATAATTGGAGTCCACCCAAAACAATCTCTCTCGTTATCGGTAACGTCCCGTATCACCAAACTTTCTTAAGAATTCAACCGGAGCACCATAGTATAATTGCATTGCAAGCCCAACCCAAATTTATCAATTTTGAACTACGCACACTTTGATCCCGAGACCCGGGTACTTAGGGAATCATAAATTATTACAATCCACCCAAACAAATATATCTTGCTATACATAACAGTTCATATCACCGAACTTTCAAAAGAATTTAACTCGAGCACCATGGTGTAAATGAATTGCACAACTAGAATAAATTTTTATCAATTTCAAACTACACTGACTTTGTTCCAAAGATCCAGGTACTTAGGCAATCATAAATGATTACAGTCTACCAAAAATGATATATCTAGTTATTCATAACGGTTAACATCACCAAACTTTCAAAAGAATTCAACTTGAGCACCATAATGCAAATGGATTGCAAACCCAATCCAAATTTATCAATTTTGAACTAAGCAGACTTTCATCCCGAGATCAGGGTACATAGGCAATCATAAATGATTACAGCCCAAACAAATATATTTCGTTATTTACAACAGTTAATAATAAAACCAAACTTTCAAAGGTATTCAACTCGAGCATTAGTGTATAAAAGAATTGAAAAAAAAGAAATTTTTTGCCAACTTCGAACTACGCTGACTTTGATCCCGAGTTTCGGGTACGTAGGCAATCGAAAAATATTCGAGACCACCTATATAGAAAGTTGGTATTTTCTTTAAGTCTAAGGTAAGTTTGATCTCCAAAAATCAAACTCAATATTTTCCGTCAAGGCTACAGATAATATCATCCAACTATCATAAAAAATTTAACTCGAGCACTAGAGTATTAACGGATTACAAAAACAAAGTTTATCAATCCCAAACTACACCGACTTTGATCGGAGAACCGGGTACGCAAGGAATTAAAAATAATTGGAGTCCACCCAAAACAATCTCTCTCGTTATCGGTAACGTCCCGTATCACCAAACTTTCTTAAGAATTCAACTGGAGCACCATAGTATAATTGCATTGCAAGCCCAAACCAAATTTATCAATTTTGAACTACGCACACTTTGATCCCGAGACCCGGGTACTTAGGGAATCATAAATTATTACAATCCACCGAAACAAATATATCTTGCTATACATAACAGTTCATATCACCGAACTTTCAAAAGAATTCAACTCGAGCACCATGGTGTAAATGAATTGCACAACTAGAATAAATTTTTATGAATTTCAAACTACACTGACTTTGTTCCAAAGATCCAGTACTTAGGCAATCATAAATGATTACAGTCTACCAAAAATGATATATCTAGTTATTCATAACGGTTAACATCACCAAACTTTCAAAAGAATTCAACTTGAGCACCATAATGCAAATGGATTGCAAACCCAATCCAAATTTATCAATTTTGAACTAAGCAGACTTTGATCCCGAGATCAGGGTACATAGGCAATCATAAATGATTACAGCCCAAACAAATATATTTCGTTATTTACAACAGTTAATAATAAAACTAAAC
Source organism: Linum usitatissimum (assembly GCA_030674075.2). Lineage (NCBI taxonomy): Eukaryota > Viridiplantae > Streptophyta > Magnoliopsida > Malpighiales > Linaceae > Linum > Linum usitatissimum. The sequence goes on along the minus strand of JAUJYP020000165.1, from coordinate 433,039 downwards.
TTTCAAAGGTATTCAACTCGAGCATTAGTGTATAAAAGAATTGAAAAAAAGAAATTTTTTGCCAACTTCGAACTACGCTGACTTTGATCCCGAGTTTCGGGTACGTAGGCAATCAGAAAATATTCGAGACCACCTATATAGAAAGTTGGTATTTTCTTTAAGTCTAAGGTAAGTTTGATCTCCAAAAATCAAACTCAATATTTTCCGTCAAGGCTACAGATAATATCATCCAACTATCATAAAAAATTTAACTCGAGCACTAGAGTATTAACGGATTACAAAAACAGAAGTTTATCAATCCCAAACTACACCGACTTTGATCGGAAGAACCGGGTACGCAAGGAATAAAAAATAATTGGAGTCCACCCAAAACAATATCTCTCGTTATGGGTAACGTCCAGTATCACCAAACTTTCTTTAGAATTCAACTGGAGCACCATAGTATAATTGCATTGCAAGCCCAAACCAAATTTATCAATTTTGAACTACGGACATTTTGATCCCGAGACCCGGGTACTTAGGGAATCATAAATTATTACAATGCACCCAAAAAAAATATATCTTGCTATACATAACAGTTAATATCACCGAACTTTCAAAAGATTTCAACTCGAGCACCACGGTGTAAATGAATTGCACAACTAGATTAAATTTTTATCAATTTCAAACTACACTGACTTTGTTCCAAAGATCCAGGTACTTAGGCAATCATAAATGATTACAGTCTACCAAAAATGATATATCTAGTTATTCATAACGGTTAACATCACCAAACTTTCAAAAGAATTCAACCTGAGCACCATAATGCAAATGGATTACAAACCCAAACCAAATTTATCAATTTTGAACTAAGCAGACTTTGATTCCGAGATCAGGGTACATAGGCAATCATAATTGATTACAGCCCAAAAAAAAATATTTCGTTATTTGCAATAGTTAATAATAAAACCAAACTTTCAAAGGTATTCAACTCGAGCAGTAGTGTATAAACGAATTGAAAAAAAGAAATTTTTTGCCATCTTCGAACTACGCTGACTTTGATCCCGAGTTTCGGGTACGTAGGCAATCAGAAAATATTCGAGACCACCTATATAGAAAGTTGGTATTTTCTTTAAGTCTAAGGTAAGTTTGATCTCCAAAAATCAAACTCAATATTTTCCATCAAGCCTACAGATAATATCATCCAATTATCATAAAAAATTTAACTCGAGCACTAGAGTATTAACGGATTACAAAAACAGAAGTTTATCAATCCCAAACTACACCGACTTTGATCAGGAGAACCGGGTACGCAAGGAATTAAAAATAATTGGAGTCCACCCAAAACAATCTCTCTCGTTATCGGTAACGTCCGGTATCACCAAACTTTCTTAAGAATTCAACTGGAGCACCATAGTATAATTGCATTGCAAGCCCAAACCAAATTTATCAATTTTGAACTACGCACACTTTGATCCCGAGACCCGGGTACTTAGGGAATCATAAATTATTACAATCCACCCAAACAAATATATCTTGCTATACATAACAGTTCATATCACCGAACTTTCAAAAGAATTCAACTCGAGCACCATGGTGTAAATGAATTGCACAACTAGAATAAATTTTTATGAATTTCAAACTACACTGACTTTGTTCCAAAGATCCAGGTACTTAGGCAATCATAAATGATTACAGTCTACCAAAAATGATATATCTAGTTATTCATAACGGTTAACATCACCAAACTTTCAAAAGAATTCAACTTGAGCACCATAATGCAAATGGATTGCAAACCCAATCCAAATTTATCAATTTTGAACTAAGCAGACTTTCATCCCGAGATCAGGGTACATAGGCAATCATAAATGATTACAGCCCAAACCAATATATTTCGTTATTTACAACAGTTAATAATAAAACCAAACTTTCAAAGGTATTCAACTCGAGCATTAGTGTATAAAAGAATTGAAAAAAAGAAATTTTTTGCTAACTTCGAACTACGCTGACTTTGATCCCGAGTTTCGGGTACGTAGGCAATCAGAAAATATTCGAGACCACCTATATAGAAAGTTGGTATTTTCTTTATGTCTAAGGTAAGTTTGATCTCCAAAAATCAAACTCAATATTTTCCGTCAAGGCTACGTATAATATCATCCAACTATCATAAAAAATTTAACTCGAGCACTAGAGTATTAACGGATTACAAAAACAAGTTTATCAATCCCAAACTACACCGACTTTGATCGGAGAACCGGGTACGCAAGGAATTAAAAATAATTGGAGTCCACCCAAAACAATCTCTCTCGTTATCGGTAACGTCCGGTATCACCAAACTTTCTTAAGAATTCAACCGGAGCACCATAGTATAATTGCATTGCAAGCCCAAACCAAATTTATCAATTTTGAACTACGCACACTTTGATCCCGAGACCCGGGTACTTAGGGAATCATAAATTATTACAATCCACCGAAACAAATATATCTTGCTATACATAACAGTTCATATCACCGAACTTTCAAAAGAATTCAACTCGAGCACCATGGTGTAAATGAATTGCACAACTAGAATAAATTTTTATGAATTTCAAACTACACTGACTTTGTTCCAAAGATCCGTGTACTTAGGCAATCATAAATGATTACATCTACCAAAAATGATATATCTAGTTATTCATAACGGTTAACATCACCAAACTTTCAAAAGAATTCAACTTGAGCACCATAATGCAAATGGATTGCAAACCCAATCCAAATTTATCAATTTTGAACTAAGCAGACTTTGATCCCATGATCAGGGTACATAGGCAATCATAAATGATTAAAGCCCAAACAAATATATTTCGTTATTTACAACAGTTAATAATAAAACTAAACTTTCAAAGGTATTCAACTCGAGCATTAGTGTATAAAAGAATTGAAAAAAAGAAATTTTTTGCCCACTTCGAACTACGCTGACTTTGATCCCGAGTTTCGGGTACGTAGGCAATCAGAAAATATTCGAGACCACCTATATAGAAAGTTGGTATTTTCTTTAAGTTTAAGGTAAGTTTGATCTCCAAAAATCAAACTCCATATTTTCCGTCAAGTCTACAGATAATATCATCCAACTATCATAAAAATTTAACTCGAGCACTAGAGTATTAACGGATTACAAAAACATAAGTTTATCTATCCCAAACTACACCGACTTTGATCAGGAGAACCGGGTACGCAAGGAATTAAAAATAATTGGAGTCCACCCAAAAAAATCTCTCTAGTTATCGGTAACGTCCAGTATCACCAAACTTTCTTAAGAATTCAACTGGAGCACCATAGTATAATTGCATTGCAAGCCCAAACCAAATATATCAATTTTGAACTACGCACACTTTGATCCCGAGACCCGGGTACTTAGGGAATCATAAATTATTACAATCCACCCAAACAAATATATCTTGCTATACATAACAGTTAATATCACCGAACTTCCAAAAGAATTCAACTCGAGCACCATGGTGTAAATGAATTGCACAACTAGAATAAATTTTTATCAATTTCCAACTACACGGTCTTTGTTCCAAAGATCCAGGTACTTAGGCAATCATAAATGATTATAGTCTACCAAAAATGATATATCTAGTTATTCATAACGGTTAACATCACCAAACATTCAAAAGAATTCAACTTGAGCACCATAATACAAATGGATTGCCAACCCAAACAAAATTTATCAATTTTGAACTAAGCAGACTTTGGTCCCGAGATCAGGATACATAGGCAATCATAAATCATTACAGCCCAAACAAATATATTTCGTTACTCACAACAGTTAATAATAAAACCAAACTTTCAAATGTATTCAACTCGAGCAGTAGTATATAAAAGAATTGAAAAAAAGAAATTTTTTGCCAACTTCGAACTATGCTGACTTTGATCCCGAGATTCGGATACGTAGGAAATCAGAAAATATTCGAGACCACCTATATAGAAAGTTGGTATTTTCTTTAAGTCTAAGGTAAGTTTGATCTCCAAAAATCAAACTCAATATTTTCCGACAAGTCTACAGATAATATCATCCAACTATCATAAAAAATTTAACTCGAGCACTAGAGTATGAACAGATTAAAAAATCAGAAGCTACCAATCCCAAATAACACCGACTTTGATCAGGAGAACCGGGTACGCAAGGAATTAAAAATAATTGGAGTCCACCCAAAACAATCTCTCTCGTTATCGGTAACGTCCAGTATCACCAAACTTTCTTAAGAATTCAACTGGAGCACCATAGTATAATTGCATTGCATGCCCAAACAAAATTTATCAATTTTGAACTACGCACACTTTGATCCCGAAACCCGGGTACTTAGGGAATCATAAATTATTACAATCCACCCAAACAAATATATCTTGCTATACATAACAGTTAATATCACCGAACTTTCAAAAGAATTCAACTCGAGCACCATGGTGTAAATGAATTGCACAACTAGAATAAATTTTTATCAATTTCAAACTACACGGACTTTGTTCCAAAGATCCAGGTACTTAGGCAATCATAAATGATTACAGTCTACCAAAAATGATATATCTAGTTATTCATAACGGTTAACATCACCAAACTTTAAAAAGAATTCAACATGAGCACCATAATACAAATGGATTGCAAACCCAAACCAAATTTATCAATTTTGAACTAAGCAGACTTTGGTCCCGAGATCAGGATACATAGGCAATCATAAATCATTACAGCCCAAACAAATATATTTCGTTACTCACAACAGTTAATAATAAAACCAAACTTTCAAAAGTATTCATTTCGAGCAGTAGTGTATAAAAGAATTGAAAAAAAGAAATTTTTGCCAACTTCGAACTACGCTGACTTTGATCCCGAGATTCGGGTACGTAGGCAATCAGAAAATATTCGAGACCACCTATATAGAAAGTTGGTATTTTCTTTAAGTCTAAGGAAAGTTTGATCTCCAAAAATCAAACTCAATATTTTCCGACAAGTCTACAGATAATATCATCCAACTATCATAAAAAATTTAACTCGAGCACTAGAGTATTAACAGATTAAAAAATCAGAAGCTACCAATCCCAAACAACACCGACTTTGATCAGGAGAACCGGGTACGCAAGGAATTAAAAATAATTGGAGTCCACCCAAAACAATCTCTCTCGTTACCGGTAACGTCCGGTATCACCAAACTTTCTTAAGAATTCAACTGGAGCACCATAGTATAATTGCATTGCATGCCCAAACCAAATTTATCAATTTTGAACTACGCACACTTTGATCCCGAAACCCGGGTACTTAGGGAATCATAAATTATTACAATCCACCCAAACAAATATATCTTGCTATACATAACAGTTAATATCACCGAACTTTTAAAAGAATTCAACTCGAGCACCACGGTGTAAATGAATTGCACAACTAGAATAAATTTTTATCAATTTGAAACTACACTGACTTTGTTCCAAAGATCCAGGTACTTAGGCAATCATAAATGATTACAGTCTACCAAAAATGATAAATCTAGTTATTCATAATGGTTAACATCACCAAACTTTCAAAAGAATTCAACTTGAGCACCATAATGCAAATGGATTGCAAACCCAAACCAAATTTATCAATTTTGAGTTAAACAGACTTTGATCCCGAGATCAGGGTACATAGGCAATCATAAATGATTACAGCCCAAACAAATATATTTCGTTACTCACAACAGTTAATAATAAAACAAAACTTTCAAAAGTATTAAACTCGAGCAATAGTGTATAAAAGAATTGAAAAAAGAAATTTTTTGCCAACTTCGAACTACGCTGACTTTGATCCCGAGATTCGGGTACGTAGGTAATCAGAAAATATTCGAGACCACCTATATAAAAAGTTGGTATTTTCTTTAAGTCTAAGGTAAGTTTGATCTCCAAAAATCAAACTCAATATTTTCCGACAAGTCTACAGATGATATCATCCAACTATCATAAAAAATTTAACTCGAGCACTAGAGTATTAACGATTAAAAAATAAGAAGCTACCAATCCCAAACAACACCGACTTTGATCGGGAGAACCGGGTACGCAAGGAATTAAAAATAATTGGAGTCCACCCAAAACAATCTCTCTCGTTATCGGTAACGTCCAGTATCACCAAACTTTCTTAAGAATTCAACTGGAGCACCATAGTATAATTGCATTGCACGCCCAAACCAAATTTATCAATTTTGAACTCCGCACACTTTGATCTCGAGACCCGGGTACTTAGGGAGTCATAAATTATTACAATCCACCCAAACAAATATATCTTGCTATACATAACAGTTAATATCACCGAACTTTCAAAAGAATTCAACTCGAGCACCACGGTGTAAATGAATTGCACAACTAGAATAAATTTTTTTCAATTTCAAACTACACTAACTTTGTTCCAAAGATCCAGGTACTTAGGCAATCATAAATGATTACAGTTTACCAAAAATGATATATCTAGTTATTCATAACGGTTAACATCACCAAACTTTCAAAAGAATTCAACTTGAGCACCATAATGCAAATGGATTGAAAACCCAAACTAAATTTATCAATTTTGAACTAAGCAGACTTTGATCCCGAGATCAGGATACATAGGCAATCATAAATGATTACAGCCCAAACAAATATATTTCGTTACTCACAACAGTTAATAATAAAACCAAACTTTCAAAAGTATTCAACTCGAGCAGTAGTGTATAAAAGAATTGAAAAAAAGTAATTTTTTGCCAACTTCGAACTACGCTGACTTTGATCCCGAGATTCGGGTACGTAGGCAATCAGAAAATATTCAAGACCACCTATATAGAAAGTTGGTATTTTCTTTAAGTCTAAGGTAAGTTTGATCTCCAAAAATCAAAATCAATATTTTCCGACAAGTCTACAGATAATATCATCCAACTATCATAAAAAATTTAACTCGAGCACTAGAGTATTAACAGATTAAAAAATCGAAGCTACCAATCCCAAACAACACCGACTTTGATCGGGAGAACCGGGTACGCAAGGAATTAAAAATAATTGGAGTCCACCCAAAACAATCTCTCTCGTTACCGGTAACGTCCGGTATCACCAAACTTTCTTAAGAATTCAACCTGAGCACCATAGTATAATTGCATTGCATGCCCAAACCAAATTTATCAATTTTGAACTAAGCGACTTTGGTCCCGAGATCGGGATACATAGGCAATCATAAATCATTACAGCCCAAACAAATATATTTCGTTACTCACAACAGTTAATAATAAAACCAAACTTTCAAAAGTATTCATTTCGAGCAGTAGTGTACAAAAGAATTGAAAAAAAGAAATTTTTTGCCAACTTCGAACTACGCTGACTTTGATCCTGAGATTCGGGTACGTAGGCAATCAGAAAATATTCGAGACCACCTATATAGAAAGTTGGTATTTTCTTTAAGTCTAAGGTAAGTTTGATCTCCAAAAATCAAACTCAATATTTTCCGACAAGTCTACAGATAATATCATCCAACTATCATAAAAAATTTAACTCGAGCACTAGACTATTAACAGATTAAAAAATCAGAAGCTACGAATCCCAAACAACACCGACTTTGATCAGGAGAACCGGGTACGCAAGGAATTAAAAATAATTGGAGTCCACCCAAAACAATCTCTCTCGTTACCGGTAACGTCCAGTATCACCAAACATTCTTAAGAATTCAACTGGAGCACCATAGTATAATTGCATTGCATGCCCAAACCAAATTTATCAATTTTGAACTACGCACACTTTGATCCCGAAACCCGGGTACTTAGGGAATCATAAATTATTACAATCCACCCAAACAAATATATCTTGCTATACATAACAGTTAATATCACCGAACTTTCAAAAGAATTCAACTCGAGCACCACGATGTAAATGAATTGCACAACTAGAATAAATGTTTATCAATTTGAAACTACACTGACTTTGTTCCAAAAATCCAGGTACTTAGGCAATCATAAATGATTACGGTCTACCAACAATGATAAATCTAGTTATTCATAACGGTTAACATCACCAAACTTTCAAAAGAATTCAACTTGAGCACCATAATGCAAATGGATTGCAAACCCAAACCAAATTTATCAATTTTGAACTAAGCAGACTTTGATCCCGAGATCAGGGTACATAGGCAATCATAAATGATTACAGCCCAAACAAATATATTTCGTTACTCACAACAGTTAATAATAAAACAAAACTTTCAAAAGTATTAAACTCGAGCAATAGTGAATAAAAGAATTGAAAAAAAGAAATTTTTTGCCAACTTCGAACTACGCTGACTTTGATCCCGAGATTCGGGTACGTAGGTAATCAGAAAATATTCGAGACCACCTATATAGAAAGTTGGTATTTTCTTTAAGTCTAAGGTAAGTTTGATCTCCAAAAATCAAACTCAATATTTTCCGACAAGTCTACAGATAATATCATCCAACTATCATAAAAAATTTAACTCGAGCACTAGAGTATTAATAGCATTAAAAAATCGAAGCTACCAATCCCAAACAACACCGACTTTGATCGGAGAACCGGGTACGCAAGGAATTAAAAATAATTGGAGTCCACCCAAAACAATCTCTCTCGTTACCGGTAACGTCCAGTATCACCAAACTTTCTTAAGAATTCAACTGGAGCACCATAGTATAATTGCATTGCATGCCCAAACCAAATTTATCAATTTTGAACTAAGCAGACTTTGGTCCCGAGATCAGGATACATAGGCAATCATAAATCATTACAGCCCAAACAAATATATTTCGTTACTCACAACAGTTAATAATAAAACCAAACTTTCAAAAGTATTCATTTCGAGCAGTAGTGTATAAAAGAATTGAAAAAAAGAAATTTTTTGCCAACATCGAACTACGCTGACTTTGATCCTGAGATTCGGGTACGTAGGCAATCAGAAAATATTCGAGACCACCTATATAGAAAGTTGGTATTTTCTTTAAGTCTAAGGTAAGTTTGATCTCCAAAAATCAAACTCAATATTTTCCGACAAGTCTACAGATAATATCATCCAACTATCATAAAAAATTTAACTCGAGCACTAGACTATTAACAGATTAAAAAATCGAAGCTACCAATCCCAAACAACACCGACTTTGATCGGGAGAACCGGGTACGCAAGGAATTAAAAATAATTGGAGTCCACCCAAAACAATCTCTCTCGTTACCGGTAACGTCCAGTATCACCAAACATTCTTAAGAATTCAACTGGAGCACCATAGTATAATTGCATTGCATGCCCAAACCAAATTTATCAATTTTGAACTCCGCACACTTTGATCTCGAGACCCGGGTACTTAGGGAGTCATAAATTATTACAATCCACCCAAACAAATATATCTTGCTATACATAACAGTTAATATCACCGAACTTTCAAAAGAATTCAACTCGAGCACCACGGTGTAAATGAATTGCACAACTAGAATAAATGTTTATCAATTTGAAACTACACTGACTTTGTTCCAAAAATCCAGGTACTTAGGCAATCATAAATGATTACAGTCTACCAACAATGATAAATCTAGTTATTCATAACGGTTAACATCACCAAACTTTCAAAAGAATTCAACTTGAGCACCATAATGCAAATGGATTGCAAACCCAAACCAAATTTATCAATTTTGAACTAAGCAGACTTTGATCCCGAGATCAGGGTACATAGGCAATCATAAATGATTACGGCCCAAACAAATATATTTCGTTACTCACAACAGCTTAATAATAAAACAAAACTTTCAAAAGTATTAAACTCGAGCAATAGTGAATAAAAGAATTGAAAAAAAGAAATTTTTTGCCAACTTCGAACTACGCCGACTTTGATCCCGAGATTCGGGTACGTAGGTAATCGAAAAATATTCGAGACCACCTATATAGAAAGTTGGTATTTTCTTTAAGTCTAAGGTAAGTTTGATCTCCAAAAATCAAACTCAATATTTTCCGACAAGTCTACAGATAATATCATCCAACTATCATAAAAAATTTAACTCGAGCACTAGAGTATTAACAGATTAAAAAATCAGAAGCTACCAATCCCAAACAACACCGACTTTGATCAGGAGAACCGGGTACGCAAGGAATTAAAAATAATTGGAGTCCACCCAAAACAATCTCTCTCGTACCGGTAACGTCCAGTATCACCAAACTTTCTTAAGAATTCAACTGGAGCACCATAGTATAATTGCATTGCACGCCCAAACCAAATTTATCAATTTTGAACTAAGCAGACTTTGGTCCCGAGATCAGGATACATAGGCAATCATAAATCATTACAGCCCAAACAAATATATTTCGTTACTCACAACAGTTAATAATAAAACCAAACTTTCAAAAGTATTCATTTCGAGCAGTAGTGTATAAAAGAATTGAAAAAAAGAAATTTTTTGCCAACTTCGAACTACGCTGACTTTGATCCTGAGATTCGGGTAAGTAGGCAATCAGAAAATATTCGAGACCACCTATATAGAAAGTTGGTATTTTCTTTAAGTCTAAGGTAAGTTTGATCTCCAAAAATCAAACTCAATATTTTCCGACAAGTCTACAGATAATATCATCCAACTATCATAAAAAATTTAACTCGAGCACTAGAGTATTAACAGATTAAAAAATCAGAAGCTACCAATCCCAAACAACACCGACTTTGATCAGGAGAACCGGGTACGCAAGGAATTAAAAATAATTGGAGTCCACCCAAAACAATCTCTCTCGTTACCGGTAACGTCCAGTATCACCAAACATTCTTAAGAATTCAACTGGAGCACCATAGTATAATTGCATTGCATGCCCAAACCAAATTTATCAATTTTGAACTACGCACACTTTGATCCCGAAACCCGGGTACTTAGGGAATCATAAATTATTACAATCCACCCAAACAAATATATATTGCTATACATAACAGTTAATATCACCGAACTTTCAAAAGAATTCAACTCGAGCACCACGGTGTAAATGAATTGCACAACTAGAATAAATTTTTATCAATTTGAAACTACACTGACTTTGTTCCAAAAATCCAGGTACTTAGGCAATCATAAATGATTACAGTCTACCAACAATGATAAATCTAGTTATTCATAACGGTTAACATCACCAAACTTTCAAAAGAATTCAACTTGAGCACCATAATGCAAATGGATTGCAAACCCAAACCAAATTTATCAATTTTGAACTAAGCAGACTTTGATCCCGAGATCAGGGTACATAGGCAATCATAAATGATTACAGCCCAAACAAATATATTTCGTTACTCACAACAGTTAATAATAAAACAAAACTTTCAAAAGTATTAAACTCGAGCAATAGTGTATAAAAGAATTGAAAAAAATAAATTTTTTGCCAACTTCGAACTACGCTGACTTTGATCCCGAGATTCAGGTACGTAGGTAATCAGAAAATATTCGAGACCACCTATTTAGAAAGTTGGTATTTTCTTTAAGTCTAAGGTAAGTTTGATCTCTAAAAATCAAACTCAATATTTTCCGACAAGTCTACAGATAATATCATCCAACTATCATAAAAAATTTAACTCGAGCACTAGAGTATTAACAGATTAAAAAATAAGAAGCTACCAATCCCAAACAACACCGACTTTGATCGGGAGAACCGGGTACGCAAGGAATTAAAAATAATTGGAGTCCACCCAAAACAATCTCTCTCGTTATCGGTAACGTCCAGTATCACCAAACTTTCTTAAGAATTCAACTGGAGCACCATAGTATAATTGCATTGCACGCCGAAACCAAATTTATCAATTTTGAACTACGCACACTTTGATCTCGAGACCCGGGTACTTAGGGAGTCATAAATTATTACAATCCACCCAAACAAATATATCTTGCTATACATAACAGTTAATATCACCGAACTTTCAAAAGAATTCAACTCGAGCACCACGGTGTAAATGAATTGCACAACTAGAATAAATTTTTTTCAATTTCAAACTACACTAACTTTGTTCCAAAGATCCAGGTACTTAGGCAATCATAAATGATTACAGTTTACCAAAAATGATATATCTAGTTATTCATAACGGTTAACATCACCAAACTTTCAAAAGAATTCAACTTGAGCACCATAATGCAAATGGATTGAAAACCAAAACTAAATTTATCAATTTTGAACTAAGCAGACTTTGATCCCGAGATGAGGGTACATAGGCAATCATAAATGATTACAGCCCAAACAAATATATTTCGTTACTCACAACAGTTAATAATAAAACCAAACTTTCAAAAGTATTCAACTCGAGCAGTAGTGTATAAAAGAATTGAAAAAAAAGAAATTTTTTGCCAACTTCGAACTACGCTGACTTTGATCCCGAGATTCAGGTACGTAGGTAATCAGAAAATATTCGAGACCACCTATATAGAAAGTTGGTATTTTCTTTAAGTCTAAGGTAAGTTTGATCTCCAAAAATCAAACTCAATATTTTCCGACAAGTCTACAGATAATATCATCCAACTATCATAAAAAATTTAACTCGAGCACTAGAGTATTAACAGATTAAAAAATAAGAAGCTACCAATCCCAAACAACACCGACTTTGATCAGGAGAACCGGGTACGCAAGGAATTAAAAATAATTGGAGTCCACCCAAAACAATCTCTCTCATTATCGGTAACGTCCAGTATCACCAAACTTTCTTAAGAATTCAACTGGAGCACCATAGTATAATTGCATTGCACGCCCAAACCAAATTTATCAATTTTGAACTACGCACACTTTGATCTCGAGACCCGGGTACTTAGGGAGTCATAAATTATTACAATCCACCCAAACAAATATATCTTGCTATACATAACAGTTAATATCACCGAACTTTCAAAAGAATTCAACTCGAGCACCACGGTGTAAATGAATTGCACAACTAGAATAAATTTTTTTCAATTTCAAACTACACTAACTTTGTTCCAAAGATCCAGGTACTTAGGCAATCATAAATGATTACAGTTTACCAAAAATGATATATCTAGTTATTCATAACGGTTAACATCACTAAACTTTCAAAAGAATTCAACTTGAGCACCATAATGCAAATGGATTGAAAACCCAAACTAAATTTATCAATTTTGAACTAAGCAGACTTTGATCCCGAGATCAGGGTACATAGGCAATCATAAATGATTACAGCCCAAACAAATATATTTCGTTACTCACAACAGTTAATAATAAAACCAAACTTTCAAAAGTATTCAACTCGAGCAGTAGTGTATAAAAGAATTGAAAAAAAAGAAATTTTTTGCCAACTTCGAACTACGCTGACTTTGATCCCGAGATTCGGGTACGTAGGCAATCAGAAAATATTCAAGACCACCTATATAGAAAGTTGGTATTTTCTTTAAGTCTAAGGTAAGTTTGATCTCCAAAAATCAAACTCAATATTTTCCGACAAGTCTACAGATAATATCATCCAACTATCATAAAAAATTTAACTCGAGCACTAGAGTATTAACAGTAAAAAATCGAAGCTACCAATCCCAAACAACACCGACTTTGATCATGAGAACCGGGTACGCAAGGAATTAAAAATAATTGGAGTCCACCCAAAACAATCTCTCTCGTTACCGGTAACGTCCAGTATCACCAAACTTTCTTAAGAATTCAACTGGAGCACCATAGATTAATTGCATTGCATGCCCAAACCAAATTTATCAATTTTGAACTACGCACACTTTGATCCCGAAACCCGGGTACTTAGGGAATCATAAATTATTACAATCCACCCAAACAAATATATCTTGCTATACATAACAGTTAATATCACCGAACTTTCAAAAGAATTCAACTCGAGCACCACGGTGTAAATGAATTGCACAACTAGAATAAATTTTTATCAATTTGAAACTACACCGACTTTGTTCCAAAGATCCGGGTACTTAGGCAATCATAAATGATTACAGTCTACCAAAAATGATAAATCTAGTTATTCATAACGGTTAACATCACCAAACTTTCAAAAGAATTCAACTTGAGCACCATAATGCAAATGGATTGCAAACCCAAACCAAATTTATCAATTTTGAACTAAGCGAGACTTTGATCCCGAGATCGGGGTACATAGGCAATCATAAATGATTACGGCCCAAACAAATATATTTCGTTACTCACAACAGTTAATAATAAAACAAAACTTTCAAAAGTATTAAACTCAAGCAATAGTGTATAAAAGAATTGAAAAAAAGAAATTTTTTGCCAACTTCGAACTACGCTGACTTTGATCCCGAGATTCGGGTACGTAGGTAATCAGAAAATATTCGAGACCACCTATATAGAAAGTTGGTATTTTCTTTAAGTCTAAGGTAAGTTTGATCTCCAAAAATCAAACTCAATATTTTCCGACAAGTCTACGGATAATATCATCCAACTATCATAAAAAATTTAACTCGAGCACTAGAGTATTAACAGATTAAAAAATCAGAAGCTACCAATCCCAAACAACACCGACTTTGATCAGGAGAACCGGGTACGCAAGGAATTAAAAATAATTGGAGTCCACCCAAAACAATCTCTCTCGTTACCGGTAACGTCCAGTATCACCAAACTTTCTTAAGAATTCAACTGGAGCACCATAGTATAATTGCATTGCACGCCCAAACCAAATTTATCAATTTTGAACTACGCACACTTTGATCCCGAAACCCGGGTACTTAGGGAATCATAAATTATTACAATCCACCCAAACAAATATATCTTGCTATACATAACGAGTTAATATCACCGAACTTTCAAAAGAATTCAACTCGAGCACCACGGTGTAAATGAATTGCACAACTAGAATAAATTTTTATCAATTTGAAACTACACTGACTTTGTTCCAAAGATCCAGGTACTTAGGCAATCATAAATGATTACAGTCTACCAAAAATGATAAATCTAGTTATTCATAACGGTTAACATCACCAAACTTTCAAAAGAATTCAACTTGAGCACCATAATGCAAATGGATTGAAAACCCAAACTAAATTTATCAATTTTGAACTAAGCAGACTTTGATCCCGAGATCAGGGTACATAGGCAATCATAAATGATTACAGCCCAAACAAATATATTTCGTTACTCACAACAGTTAATAATAAAACCAAACTTTCAAAAGTATTCAACTCGAGCAGTAGTGTATAAAAGAATTGAAAAAAAAGAAATTTTTTGCCAACTTCGAACTACGCTGACTTTGATCCCGAGATTCGGGTACGTAGGCAATCAGAAAATATCCAAGACCACCTATATAGAAAGTTGGTATTTTCGTTAAGTCTAAGGTAAGTTTGATCTCCAAAAATCAAACTCAATATTTTCTGACAAGTCTACAGATAATATCATCCAACTATCATAAAAAATTTAACTCGAGCACTAGAGTATTAACAGATTAAAAAATCAGAAGCTACCAATCCCAAACAACACCGACTTTGATCGGAGAACCGGGTACGCAAGGAATTAAAAATAATTGGAGTCCACCCAAAACAATCTCTCTCGTTACCGGTAACGTCCAGTATCACCAAACTTTCTTAAGAATTCAACTGGAGCACCATAGTATAATTGCATTGCATGCCCAAACCAAATTTATCAATTTTGAACTACGCACACTTTGATCCCGAAACCCGGGTTCTTAGGGAATCATAAATTATTACAATCCACCCAAACAAATATATCTTGCTATACATAACAGTTAATATCACCGAACTTTCAAAAGAATTCAACTCGAGCACCACGGTGTAAATGAATTGCACAACTAGAATAAATTTTTATCAATTTGAAACTACACTGACTTTGTTCCAAAGATCCAGGTACTTAGGCAATCATAAATGATTACAAGTCTACCAAAAATGATAAATCTAGTTATTCATAACGGTTAACATCACCAAACTTTCAAAAGAATTCAACTTGAGCACCATAATGCAAATGGATTGCAAACCCAAACCAAATTTATCAATTTTGAACTAAGCAGACTTTGATCCCGAGATCAGGGTACATAGGCAATCATAAATGATTACAGCCCAAACAAATATATTTCGTTACTCACAACAGTTAATAATAAAACAAAACTTTCAAAAGTATTAAACTCAAGCAATAGTGTATAAAAGAATTGAAAAAAAGAAATTTTTTGCCAACTTCGAACTACGCTGACTTTGATCCCGAGATTCGGGTACGTAGGTAATCAGAAAATATTCGAGACCACCTATATAGAAAGTTGGTATTTTCTTTAAGTCTAAGGTAAGTTTGATCTCCAAAAATCAAACTCAATATTTTCCGACAAGTCTACAGATAATATCATCCAACTATCATAAAAAATTTAACTCGAGCACTAGAGTATTAACAGATTAAAAAATAAGAAGCTACCAATCCCAAACAACACCGACTTTGATCAGGAGAACCGGGTACGCAAGGAATTAAAAATAATTGGAGTCCACCCAAAACAATCTCTCTCGTTACCGGTAACGTCCGGTATCACCAAACTTTCTTAAGAATTCAACTGGAGCACCATAGTATAATTGCATTGCATGCCCAAACCAAATTTATCAATTTTGAACTACGCACACTTTGATCCCGAAACCCGGGTACTTAGGGAATCATAAATTATTACAATCCACCCAAACAAATATATCTTGCTATACATAACAGTTAATATCACCGAACTTTCAAAAGAATTCAACTCGAGCACCACGGTGTAAATGAATTGCACAACTAGAATAAATTTTTATCAATTTGAAACTACACTGACTTTGTTCCAAAGATCCAGGTACTTAGGCAATCATAAATGATTACGGTCTACCAAAAATGATAAATCTAGTTATTCATAACGGTTAACATCACCAAACTTTCAAAAGAATTCAACTTGAGCACCATAATGCAAATGGATTGAAAACCCAAACTAAATTTATCAATTTTGAACTAAGCAGACTTTGATCCCGAGATCAGGGTACATAGGCAATCATAAATGATTACAGCCCAAACAAATATATTTCGTTACTCACAACAGTTAATAATAAAACCAAACTTTCAAAAGTATTCAACTCGAGCAGTAGTGTATAAAAGAATTGAAAAAAAAGAAATTTTTTGCCAACTTCGAACTACGCTGACTTTGATCCCGAGATTCGGGTACGTAGGCAATCAGAAAATATCCAAGACCACCTATATAGAAAGTTGGTATTTTCGTTAAGTCTAAGGTAAGTTTGATCTCCAAAAATCAAACTCAATATTTTCTGACAAGTCTACAGATAATATCATCCAACTATCATAAAAAATTTAACTCGAGCACTAGAGTATTAACGCATTAAAAAATCGAAGCTACCAATCCCAAACAACACCGACTTTGATCGGGAGAACCGGGTACGCAAGGAATTAAAAATAATTGGAGTCCACCCAAAACAATCTCTCTCGTTACCGGTAACGTCCGGTATCACCAAACTTTCTTAAGAATTCAACTGGAGCACCATAGTATAATTGCATTGCATGCCCAAACCAAATTTATCAATTTTGAACTACGCACACTTTGATCCCGAAACCCGGGTACTTAGGGAATCATAAATTATTACAATCCACCCAAACAAATATATCTTGCTATACATAACGATAAATATCACCGAACTTTCAAAAGAATTCAACTCGAGCACCACGGTGTAAATGAATTGCACAACTAGAATAAATTTTTATCAATTTGAAACTACACTGACTTTGTTCCAAAGATCCAGGTACTTAGGCAATCATAAATGATTATAGTCTACTAAAAATGATAAATCTAGTTATTCATAACGGTTAATATCACAAAACTTTCAAAAGAATTCAACTTGAGCACCATAATGCAAATGGATTGAAAACCCAAACTAAATTTATCAATTTTGAACTAAGCAGACTTTGATCCCGATATCGTGGTACATAGGCAATCATAAATGATTACAGCCCAAACAAATATATTTCGTTACTCACAACAGTTAATAATAAAACCAAACTTTCAAAAGTATTCAACTCGAGCAGTAGTGTATAAAAGAATTGAAAAAAAAGAAATTTTTTGCCAACTTCGAACTACGCTGACTTTGATCCCGAGATTCGAGTACGTAGGCAATCAGAAAATATTCAAGACCACCTATATAGAAAGTTGGTATTTTCTTTAAGTCTAAGGTAAGTTTGATCTCCAAAAATCAAACTCAATATTTTCCGACAAGTCTACAGATAATATCATCCAACTATCATAAAAAATTTAACTCGAGCACTAGAGTATTAACAGATTAAAAAATAAGAAGCTACCAATCCCAAACAACACCGACTTTGATCAGGAGAACCGGGTACGCAAGGAATTAAAAATAATTGGAGTCCACCCAAAACAATCTCTCTCGTTATCGGTAACGTCCAATATCACCAAACTTTCTTAAGAATTCAACTGGAGCACCATAGTATAATTGCATTGCACGCCCAAACCAAATTTATCAATTTTGAACTACGCACACTTTGATCTCGAGACCCGGGTACTTAGGGAGTCATAAATTATTACAATCCACCCAAACAAATATATCTTGCTATACATAACAGTTAATATCACCGAACTTTCAAAAGAATTCAACTCGAGCACCACGGTGTAAATGAATTGCACAACTAGAATAATTTTTTTTCAATTTCAAACTACACTAACTTTGTTCCAAAGATCCAGGTACTTAGGCAATCATAAATGATTACAGTTTACCAAAAATGATATATCTAGTTATTCATAACGGTTAACATCACCAAACTTTCAAAAGAATTCAATTTTGAACTACGCTGACTTTGATCTCCAGTTCCGGGTACGTAGGCAATCAGAACAGATTCGAGACCACCTATATAAAAAGTTGATATTTTCATTAAGTCTAAGGTAATTTTTATCTCCAAATATCAAACTCAATATTTTTCGTCAAGTCTACAGATAATATCATCCAACTTTCAAAAAAGATTTAACTCTTAGCACTAGATTATTAACGGATTACAAAAATAAAAATTTATCAATTCGAAAATACACAGACTTTGATCAGGAGAACGGAGTACATAGGGAATTAAAAATAATTGGAGTCCACCCAAAACAATCTCTCTAGATATTGGTAACGGCTAATATCACCAAACTTTCTAACGGATTCAACTGGAGCACCATAGTATAAATGCATTGCAACCCCAAACAAAATTTATCAATTTGAACTATACGTACTTTGATCCCTAGATCTGAGTTCTAAAGCAATCAGAAATGAATAATGGCCACCCAAACAAATATATGTCGTTATTCATAACAATTAATATCACCTAACTTTCAAAAGAATTCAACTCGAGCACCAGGGTATAACGGAATTGCAAAACTACAATAAATTTATCAATTTCAAACTACACTGACTTTGTTCCGAAGATCCAGGTACTTAGGCAATCATAAATGATTATCGTCTACCAAAAAAGATAAATCTCGTTATTCATAACTGTTAATATCACCAAACTTTCAAAAGAATTCAACACGTGCACCATAATACAAATGGATTGCAAACCCAAACCAAATTTATCAATTTTGAACTAAGCAGACTTTGATCCCGAAATCAGGGTGCATAGGCAATCTGAAATTATTACAGGCCACGCAAACAAATATATCCTGTTATTCACAACGGTTAATATATCCAAACTTTCAAAAGAATTCAACTCGAGCACCAGGGTATAAAAGAATTGAAAAAAAAGAAAAAATTTGTCAATTTCGAACTACGCTGACTTTGATCCCGAATTTCGGATACGTAGGCAATTTGAAAAAATTCGAGACCACATATATAAAATGTTGATATTTTCTTTAAGTCTAAGGTAATTTTGATCTCCAAAAATGAAACTCAATATTTTTCGTCAAGTCTACAGATAATATCATCCAACATTCAAAACAAATTTAACTCTAGCACTAGAGTATTAACGAATTACAAAAACAAAAATTTATCAATTCCAAACTACACAGACTTTGATCAGGAGAACCGGGTAAGGAGGGAGTTAAAAATAATTGGAGTCCACCAAAAACAATCTCTCTAGTTATTGGTAACGGCTAATATCACCAAACTTTCTAACGGATTCAACTGGAGCACCATAGTATAAATGCATTGCAACCCCAAACAAAATTTATCAATTTGAACTATACATACTTTGATCCAGAGATCTGAGTACTAAAGCAATCAGAAATGAATAAAGTCCACCCAAACAAATATATGTCGTTATTCATAACAGTTAATATCACCTAACTTTTAAAAGAATTCAACTCGAGCACCAAGGTATAAATGAATTGCAAAACTACAATAAATTTATCAATTTCATACTACACTGACGTTGTTCCGAAGATCCAGGTACTTAGGCAATCATACATGATTATCATCTACCAAATAAGATAAATCTCGTTATTCATAACGGTTAATATCACCAAAATTTCAAAACAATTCAACTCGAGCACGATAATACAAATTGATTGCAAACCCAAACAAAATTTATCAATTTTTCACTACGCTGACTTTGATCCCGAGATTAGGGTACATAGGCAATCAGAAATGATTACAGTCCACCCAAACAAATATATCTTGTTATTCACAACAGTTAATATAACCAAACTTTCAAAAGAATTCAACTCGAGCACCAGGGTATAAAAGAATTGAAAAAGAAAGAAAAAAAATTTCAATTTCGAACTACGCTGACTTTGATCCCGAATTCCGGATACGTAGGGAATTTGAAAAAATTCGAGACCACCTATATAAAAAGTTGATATTTTCTTTATGTCTAAGGTAATTTTGATCTCCAAAAATGAAACTCAATATTTTTCGTCAAGTCTACAGATAATATCATCCAACATTCAAAACAAATTTAACTCTAGCACTAGAGTATTAACGGATTACAAAAACAAAAATTTATCAATTCCAAACTACACAGACTTTGATCAGGAGAACCGGGTACGTAGGGAGTTAAAAATAATTGGAGTCCACCAAAAACAATCTCTCTAGTTATTGGTAACGGCTAATATCACCAAACTTTCTAAAGGATTCAACTGGAGCACCATAGTATAAATGCATTGCAACCCCAAACAAAATTTATCAATTTGAACAATACATACTTTGATCCCGAGATCTGAGTACTAAAGCAATCAGAAATGAATAAAGTCCACCCAAACAAATATATGTTGTTATTCATAGTTAATAACACCTAACTTTCAAAAGAATTCAACTCGAGCACCAAGGTATAAATGAATTGCAAAACTACAATAAATTTATCAATTTCATACTACACTTACGTTGTTCCGAAGATCCAGGTACTTAGGCAATCATACATGATTATCATCTACCAAAAAAGATAAATCTCGTTATTCATAACGGTTAATATCACCAAACTTTCAAAAGAATTCAACTCGAGCACCATAATACAAATGGATTGCAAACCCAAACCAAATTTATCAACTTTGAACTACGCAGACTTTGATCCCGAGATCAGGGTACATAGGCAATCAGAAATGATTACAGTCCACCCAAACAAATATATCTCGTTATTCACAACGGTTAATATAACCAAACTTTCAAAAGAATTCAACTCGAGCACCAGGGTATAAAAGAATTGAAAAAGAAAGAAAAAATTTGTCAATTTCGAACTACGCTGACTTTGATCCCGAATTCCGGATACGTAGGCAATTTGAAAAAATTCGAGACCACCTATATAAAAAGTTGATATTTTCTTTATGTCTAAGGTAATTTTGATCTCCAAAAATGAAACTCAATATTTTTCGTCAAGTCTACAGATAATATCATCCAACATTCAAAACAAATTTAACTCTAGCACTAGAGTATTAACGAATTACAAAAACAAAAATTTATCAATTCCAAACTAGACAGACTTTGATCAGGAGAACCGGGTACGTAGGGAGTTAAAAATAATTGGAGTCCACCAAAAACAATCTCTCTAGTTATTGGTAACGGCTAATATCACCAAACTTTCTAACGGATTCAACTGGAGCACCATAGTATAAATGCATTGCAACCCCAAACAAAATTTATCAATTTGAACTATACATACTTTGATCCAGAGATCTGAGTACTAAAGCAATCAGAAATGAATAAAGTCCACCCAAACAAACATATGTCATTATTCATAACAGTTAATATCACCTAACTTTTAAAAGAATTCAACTCGAGCACCAAGGTATAAATGAATTGCAAAACTACAATAAATTTATCAATTTCATACTACACTGACGTTGTTCCGAAGATCCAGGTACTTAGGCAATCATATATGATTATCATCTACCAAATAAGATAAATCTCGTTATTCATAACGGTTAATATCACCAAAATTTCAAAAGAATTAAACTCGAGCACCATGATACAAATGGATTGCAAACCCAAACAAAATTTATCAATTTTTAACTACGCTGACTTTGATCCCGAGATTAGGGTACATAGGCAATCAGAAATGATTACAGTCTACCCAAACAAATATATCTTGTTATTCACAACAGTTAATATAACCAAACTTTCAAAAGAATTCAACTCGAGCACCGTGGTATAAAAGAATTGAAAAAGAAAGAAAAAATTTGTCAATTTCGAACTACGCTGACTTTGATCCCGAATTCCGGATACGTAGGCAATTTGAAAAAATTCGAGACCACCTATATAAAAAGTTGATATTTACTTATGTCTAAGGTAATTTTGATCTCCAAAAATGAAACTCAATATTTTTCGTCAAGTCTACAGATAATATCATCCAACATTCAAAACAAATTTAACTCTAGCACTAGAGTATTAACGGATTACAAAAATAAAAATTTATCAATTCCAAACTACACGTACTTTGATCGGAGAACCGGGTACGTAGGGAGTTAAAAATAATTGGAGTCCACCAAAAACAATCTCTCTAGTTATTGGTAACGGCTAATATCACCAAACTTTCTAAAGATTCAACTGGAGCACCATAGTATAAATGCATTGCAACCCCAAACAAAATTTATCAATTTGAACTATACATACTTTGATCCCGAGATCTGAGTACTAAAGCAATCAGAAATGAATAAAGTCCACCCAAACAAATATATGTCGTTATTCATAACAGTTAATAACACCTAACTTTCAAAAGAATTCAACTCGAGCACCAAGGTATAAATGAATTGCAAAACTACAATAAATTTATCAATTTCATACTACACTTACGTTGTTCCGAAGATCCAGGTACTTAGGCAATCATACATGATTATCATCTACCAAAAAAGATAAATCTCGTTATTCATAACGGTTAATATCACCAAACTTTCAAAAGAATTCAACTCGAGCACCATAATACAAATGGATTGCAAACCCAAACCAAATTTATCAACTTTGAACTACGCAGACTTTGATCCCGAGATCAGGGTACATAGGCAATCAGAAATGATTACAGTCCACCCAAACAAATATATCTCGTTATTCACAACGGTTAATATAACCAAACTTTCAAAAGAATTCAACTCGAGCACCAGGGTATAAAAGAATTGAAAAAAACGAAAAAATTTGTCAATTTTGAACTACGGTGACTTTGATCCCCAGTTCCAGGTACGTAGGCAACCAGAACAGATTCGAGACCACCTATATAAAAAGGTGATATTTTCATTAAGTCTAAGGTAATTTTGATCTCCAAATATCAAACTCAATATTTTTCGTCAAGTCTACAGATAATATCATCCAACTTTCAAAAAAAATTTAACTCTAGCACTAGAGTATTAACGAATTACAAAAACAAAAATTTATCAATTCCAAACTACACAGACTTTGATCAGGAGAACCGGGTACGTAGGGAGTTAAAAATAATTGGAGTCCACCAAAAACAATCTCTCTAGTTATTGGTAACGGCTAATATCACCAAACTTTCTAACGGATTCAACTGGAGCACCATAGTATAAATGCATTGCAACCCCAAACAAAATTTATCAATTTGAACTATACATACTTTGATCCAGAGATCTGAGTACTAAAGCAATCAGAAATGAATAAAGTCCACCCAAACAAATATATTTCGTTATTCATAACAGTTAATATCACCTAACTTTTAAAAGAATTCAACTCGAGCACCAAGGTATAAATGAATTGCAAAACTACAATAAATTTATCAATTTCATACTACACTGACGTTGTTCCGAAGATCCAGGTACTTAGGCAATCATACATGATTATCATCTACCAAAAAAGATAAATCTCTTTATTCATAACGGTTAATATCACAAAAATTTCAAAAGAATTCAACTCGAGCACCATAATACAAATGGATTGCAAACCCAAACAAAATTTATCAATTTTGAACTACGCTGACTTTGATCCGGAGATTAGGGTACATAGGCAATCAGAAATGATTACAGTCCACCCAAACAAATATATCTTGTTATTCACAACAGTTAATATAACCAAACTTTCAAAAGAATTCAACTCGAGCACCAGGGTATAAAAGAATTGAAAAAGAAAGAAAAAATTTGTCAATTTCGAACTACGCTGACTTTGATCCCGAATTCGGATACGTAGGCAATTTGAAAAAATTCGAGACCACCTATATAAAAAGTTGATATTTTCTTTATGTCTAAGGTAATTTTGATCTCCAAAAATGAAACTCAATATTTTTCGTCAAGTCTACAGATAATATCATCCAACATTCAAAAAAAATTTAACTCTAGCACTAGAGTATTAACGGATTACAAAAACAAAAATTTATCAATTCCAAACTACACAGACTTTGATCAGGAGAACCGGGTACGTAGGGAGTTAAAAATAATTGGAGTCCACCAAAAACAATCTCTCTAGTTATTGGTAACGGCTAATATCACCAAACTTTCTAAAGGATTCAACTGGAGCACCATAGTATAAATGCATTGCAACCCCAAACGAAATTTATCAATTTGAACTATACATACTTTGATCCCGAGATCTGAGTACTAAAGCAATCAGAAATGAATAAAGTCCACCCAAACAAATATATGTCGTTATTCATAACAGTTAATAACACCTAACTTTCAAAAGAATTCAACTCGAGCACCAAGGTATAAATGAATTGCAAAACTACAATAAATTTAACAATTTCATACTACACTGACGTTGTTCCGAAGATCCGAGTGTACTTAGGCAATCATACATGATTATCATCTACCAAAAAAGATAAATCTCGTTATTCATAAAGGTTAATATCACCAAACTTTCAAAAGAATTCAACTCGAGCACCATAATACAAATGGATTGCAAACCCAAACCAAATTTATCAACTTTGAACTACGCAGACTTTGATCCCGAGATCAGGGTACATAGGCAATCAGAAATGATTACAGTCCACCCAAACAAATATATCTTGTTATTCACAACGGTTAATATAACCAAACTTTCAAAAGAATTCAACTCAAGCACCAGGGTATAAAAGAATTGAAAAAAAGAAAAAATTTGTCAATTTTGAACTACGGTGACTTTGATCCCCAGTTCCAGGTACGTAGGCAATCAGAACAGATTCGAGGCCACCTATATAAAAAGGTGATATTTTCATTAAGTCTAAGGTAATTTTAATCTCCAAATATCAAACTCAATATTTTTCGTCAAGTCTACAGATAATATCATCCAACTTTCAAAAAAAATTTAACTCTTAGCACTAAATTATTAACGGATTACAAAAATAAAATTTTATCAATTCCAAACTACACAAACTTTGATCAGGAGAACAGGGTACATAGGGATTAAAAATAATTGCAGTCCACCCAAAGCAATCTCTCTACTTATTGGTAACGGCTAATATCACCAAACTTTCTAACGGATTCAACTGGAGCACCATAGTATAAATGCATTGCAACCCCAAACAAAATTTATCAATTTGAACTATACATACTTTGATCCAGAGATCTCAGTACTAAAGGAATCAGAAAAGAATAAAGTCCATCCAAACAAATATATGTCGTTATTCATAACAGTTAATATAACCTAACTTTTAAAAGAATTCACTCGAGCACCAAGGTATAAATGAATTGCAAAACTACAATAAATTTATCAATTTCATACTACACTGACGTTGTTCCGAAGATCCAGGTATCTAGGCAATCATACATGATTATAATCTACCCAAAAAGATAAATCTCGTAATTCATAACGGTTAATATCACCAAACTTTCAAAAGAATTCAACTCGAGCACCATAATACAAATGGATTGCAAACCCAAACCAAATTTATCAATTTTGAACTACGTTGACTTTGATCCCGAGATCAGGGTACATAGGCAATCAGAAATGATTACAGTCCACCCAAACAAATATATCTTGTTATTCACAACAGTTAATATAACCAAACATTCAAAAGAATTCAACTCGAGCACCAGGGTATAAAAGAATTGAAAAAAAGAAAAAATTTGTCAATTGCAAACTACGCTGACTTTGATCCCGAGTTCCAGGTACGTAGGCAATCTGAAAAAATTCGAGACCACCTATATAAAAAGTTGATATTTTATTTTATTTTAAGGTAATTTTGATCTCCAAAAATCAAACTTTATATTTTCCGTCAAGTCTACAGATAATATCATCCAACTTTGACAAAAAATTTAACTCTACCCCTAGAGTATTAACGGATTACAAAAAAAAAATTTATCAATTCCGAACTACACAGACTTTGATCAGGAGAACTGGGTACGTAGGGAATTAAAAATAATTGGAGTCAACCCAAAACAATCTCTCTAGTTATTGGTAACGGCTAATATCACCAAACTTTCTAAAGGATTCAACAGGTGCACCATAGTATAAATGCATTGCAAACCCAAACAAAATTTATCAATTTTGAACTACGCACACTTTGATCCCGAGATCCGGGTACTTAGGCAATGATAAATTATTACAATCCACCCAAACAAATATATCTTGCTATACATAACTGTTAATTTCACCAAACTATCAAAAGAATTCAACTCGAGCACCAGGGTATAAATGAATTAACAAACTACAATAAATTTATCAATTTCATACTATACTGACTTTGTTCCGAAGATCCAGGTACTTAGGCAATCATAAATGATTATCGTCTACCAAAAAAGATAAATCTCGTTATTCATAGCGGTTAATATCACCAAACTTTAAAAAGAATTCAACTCGAGCTCCATAATACAAATGGATTGCAAACCCAAACCAAATTTATCAATTTTGAACTACGCAGACTTTGATCCCGAGATCAGGGTACATAGGCAATCAGAAATGATTACACCACCCAAACAAATATATCTTGTTATTCACAACGGTTAATATAACCAAACTTTCAAAAGAATTCAACTCAAGCACCAGGGTATAAAAGAATTGAAAAAAAGAAAAAATTTGTCAATTTTGAACTACGCTGACTTTGATCCCGAATTCCGGATACGTAGGCAATTTGAAAAAATTCGAGACCACCTATATAAAAAGTTGATATTTTCTTTAAGTCTAAGGTAATTTTGATCTCCAAAAATGAAACTCAATATTTTTCGTCAAGTCTACAGATAATATCATGCAACATTCAAAACAAATTTAACTCTAGCACTATAGTATTAACGGATTACAAAAACAAAAATTTATCAATTCCAAACTACACGGACTTTGATCAAGAGAACCGGGTATGTAGGGAGTTAAAAATAATTGGAGTCCACAAAAAACAATCTCTCTAGTTATTGGTAACGGCTAATATCACCAAACTTTCTAAAGGATGCAACTGGAGCACCATAGTGTAAATGCATTGCAACCCCAAACAAAATTTATCAATTTGAATTATACATATTTTGATCCCGGGATCTGAGTACTAAAACAATCAGAAATGAATAAAGTCCACCCAAATAAATATATGTTGTTATTCATAACAGTTAATATCACTTAACTTTCAAAAGAATTCAACTCGAGCACCAAGGTATAAATGAATTGCAAAACTACAATAAATTTATCAGTTTCATACTATACTCACTTTGTTCCGAAGATCCAGGTACTTAGGCAATCATAAATGATTATCGTCTACCAAAAAAGATAAATCTCGTTATTTATAACGGTTAATATCATCAAACTTTCAAAAGAATTCAACTCGAGCACCATAATACAAATGGATTGCAAACCGAAACTAAATTTATCAATTTTAACTACGCACACTTTGATCCCGAGATCAGGGTATATAGGCAATCAGAAATGATTACAGTCAACCCAAACAAATATATCTTGTTATTCACAACAGTTAATATAACCAAACTTTCAAAAGAATTCAACTCGAGCACGAGGGTATAAAAAAATTGAAAAAAAGAAAAAATTTGTCAATTTCAAACTACGCTGACTTTGATCCCGAGTTCCAGGTACGTAGGCAATCTGAAAAAATTCGAGACCACCTATATAAAAAGTTGATATTTTCTTTAAGTCTAAGGTAATTTTTATCTCCAAAAATCAAACTCAATATTTTCCGTCAAGACTACGATAATATCATCCACCTTTCAAAAAAAATTTAACTCTAGCACTAGAGTATTAACGGATTACAAAAATAAAATTTTATCAATTCCAAACTACACAGACTTTGATCAGGAGAACCGGGTACGTAGGGAATTAAAAATAATTGGAGTCCACCAAAAACAATCTCTTTAGTTATTGGTAAGGCCTAATATCACCAAACTTTCTAAAGGATTCAACTAGAGCACCATAGTATAAATTGCAACCCCAAACAAAATTTATCAATTTGAACTATACATACTTTGATCCCGAGATCTGAGTACTAAAGCAATCAGAAATGAATAATGTCCACCCAAACAAATACATGTCGTTATCCATAACGCTTAATATCACCTAACTTTCAAAAGAATTCAACTCGAGCACCAAGGTATAAATGAATTGCAAAACTACAATAAATTTATCAATTTCATACTACACTGACTTTGTTCCGAAGATCCAGGTACTTAGGCAATCATAAATGATTATCGTCTACCAAAAAAGATAAATCTCGTTATTCATAACGGTTAATATCACATAACTTTCAAAAGAATTTAACTCGAGCACCAGGGTATAAAAGAATTGAAAAAACGAAAAAATTTGTCAATTTCAAACTATGCTGACTTTGATCCCAAGTTCCAGGTACGTAGGCAATCTGAAAAAATTCGAGACCACCTATATAAAAAGTTGATATTTTATTTAAGTTTAAGGTAATTTTGATCTCCAAAAATCAAACTCTATATTTTCCGTCAAGTCTACAAATAATATCATCCAACTTTAAAAAAAAAATTAACTCGAGCACTAGAGTATTAACGGACTACAAAAAGATATTTATCAATGCCAAATGACACAGACTTTGATCAGGAGAACCGGGTACGTAGGGAATTAAAAATAATTGCAGTCCACCCAAAACAATCTCTCTAGTTATTGGTAACGGCTAATATCACCAAACTTTCTAAAGGATTCAACTGGAGCACCATAGCATCAATGCCTTGCAGACCCAATCAAAATTTATCAATTTTGAACTACGCACACTTTGATCCCGAGATCCGGGTACTTAGGCAATCATAAATTATTACAATCCACCCAAACAACTATATCTTGCTATACATAACTGTTAATATCACCAAACTTGCAAAAGAATTCAATTCGAGCATCAAGGAATAAATGAATTGCAAAACTAGAATAAATTTATCAATTTCAAACTACACTCACTTTGTTCCTAAGATCCAGGTACTTAGGCAATCATAAATGATTATCGTCTACCAAAAAAGATAAATCTCATTATTCATAACGGTTAATATCACCAAACTTTCAAAAGAATTCAACACGTGCACCATAATACAAATAGATTGCAAACCCAAACCAAATTTATCAATTTTGAACTAAGCGTACGTTGATCCCGAGATCAGTGTATATAGGCAATCTGAAATGATTACAGTCCACGCAAACAAATATATCCCGTTATTCACAACGGTTAATATATCCAAACTTTCAAAAGAATTCAACTCGAGCACCAGTGTATAAAAGAATTGAAAAAAAAGAAAAAATTTGTCAATTTCGAACTACGCTAACTTTGATCCCGAATTCCGGATACGTAGGCAATCTGAAAAAATTCGAGACCACCTATATAAAAAGTGATATTTTCTTTAAGTCTAAGGTAATTTTTATCTCCAAAAATCAAACTCAATATTTTCCGTCAAGACTACAGATAATATCATCCACCTTTCAAAAAAAAATTTAACTCTAGCACTAGAGTATTAACGGATTACAAAAATAAAATTTTATCAATTCCAAACTACACAGACTTTGATCAGGAGAACCGGGTACGTAGGGAATTAAAAATAATTGGAGTCCACCAAAAACAATCTCTTTAGTTATTTGTAAGGCCTAATATCACCAAACTTTCTAAAGGATTCAACTAGAGCACCATAGTATAAATTGCAACCCCAAACAAAATTTATCAATTTGAACTATACATACTTTGATCCCGAGATCTGAGTACTAAAGCAATCAGAAATGAATAATGTCCACCCAAACAAATATATGTCGTTATCCATAACAGTTAATATCACCTAACTTTCAAAAGAATTCAACTCGAGCACCAAGGTATAAATGAATTGCAAAACTACAATAAATTTATCAATTTCATACTACACTGACTTTGTTCCGAAGATCCAGGTACTTAGGCAATCATAAATGATTATCGTCTACCAAAAAAGATAAATCTCGTTATTCATAACGGTTAATATCACCAAACTTTCAAAAGAATTCAACTCGAGCAACAGGGTATAAAAGAATTGAAAAAACGAAAAAATTTGTCAATTTCAAACTATGCTGACTTTGATCCCGAGTTCCAGGTACGTAGGCAATCTGAAAAAATTTGAGACCACCTATATAAAAAGTTGATATTTTATTTATGTTTAAGGTAATTTTGATCTCCAAAAATCAAACTCTATATTTTCCGTCAAGTCTACAGATAATATAATCCAACTTTAAAAAAAAAATTAACTCGAGCACTAGAGTATTAACGGATTACAAAAAGATATTTATCAATTCCAAATGACACAGACTTTGATCAGGAGAACCGGGTACGTAGGGAATTAAAAATAATTGCAGTCCACCCAAAACAATCTCTCTAGTTATTGGTAACGGCTAATATCACCAAACTTTCTAAAGGATTCAACTGGAGCACCATAGTATAAATGCATTGCAACCCCAAACAAAATTTATCAATTTGAACTATACATACTTTGATCCCGAGATCTGAGTACTAAAGCAATCAGAAATGAATAATGTCCACCCAAACAAATATATGTCGTTATGCATAACAGTTAATATCACCTAACTTTCAAAAGAATTCAACTCGAGCACCAAGGTATAATTGAATTGCAAAACTACAATAAATTTATCAATTTCATACTACACTAACTTTGTTCCGAAAATCCAGGTACTTAGGCAATCATAAATGATTATCGTCTACCAAAAAAGATAAATCTCGTTATTCATAACGGTTAATATCACCAAACTTTCAAAAGAATTCAACTCGAGCACCAGGGTATAAAAGAATTGAAAAAACGAAACAATTTGTCAATTTCAAACTATGCTGACTTTGATCTTGAGTACCAGGTACGTAGGCAATCTGAAAAAATTCGAGCCCACCTATATAAAAAGTTGATATTTTATTTAAGTTAAAGGTAATTTTGATCTCCAAAAATCAAACTCTATATTTTCCGTCAAGTCTACAGATAATATAATCCAACTTTAAAAAAAAAATTAACTCGAGCACTAGAGTATTAACGGATTACAAAAAGATATTTATCAATTCCAAATGACACAGACTTTGATCAGGAGAACCGGGTACGTAGGGAATTAAAAATAATTGCAGTCCACCCAAAACAATCTCTCTAGTTATTGGTAACGGCTAATATCACCAAACTTTCTAAAGGATTCAACTGGAGCACCATAGCATAAATGCCTTGCAAACCCAATAAAAATTTATCAATTTCGAACTACGCACACTTTGATCCCGAGATCCGGGTACTTAGGCAATCATAAATTATTACAATCCACCCAAACAACTATATCTTGCTATACATAACTGTTAATATCACCAAACTTTCAAAAGAATTCAATTCGAGCACCAAGGAATAAATGAATTGCAAAACTAGAATAAATTTATCAATTTCAAACTACACTCACTTTGTTCCTAAGATCCAGTACTTAGGCAATCATAAATGATTATCTTCTACCAAAAAAGATAAATCTCATTATTCATAACGGTTAATATCACCAAACTTTCAAAAGAATTCAACACGTGCACCATAATACAAATAGATTGCAAACCCAAACCAAATTTATCAATTTTGAACTAAGCAGACGTTGATCCCGAGATCAGTGTATATAGGCAATCTGAAATGATTACAGTCCACGCAAGCAAATATATCCCGTTATTCACAACGGTTAATATATCCAAACTTTCAAAAGAATTCAACTAGAGCACCAGGGTATAAAAGAATTGAAAAAAAAGAAAAAATTTGTCAATTTCGAACTACGGTAACTTTGATCCCGAATTCCGGATACGTAGGCAATCTGAAAAAATTCGAGACCACCTATATAAAAAGTTGATATTTTCTTTAAGTCTAAGGTAATTTTTATCTCCAAAAATCAAACTCAATATTTTCCGTCAAGACTACGATAATATCATCCACCTTTCAAAAAAAATTTAACTCTAGCACTAGAGTATTAACGGATTACAAAAATAAAATTTTATCAATTCCAAACTACACAGACTTTGATCAGGAGAACCGGGTACGTAGGGAATTAAAAATAATTGGAGTCCACCAAAAACAATCTCTTTAGTTATTTGTAACGCCTAATATCACCAAACTTTCTAAAGGATTCAACTAGAGCACCATAGTATAAATGCATTGCAACCCCAAACAAAATTTATCAATTTGAACTATACATACTTTGATCCCGAGATCTGAGTACTAAAGCAATCAGAAATGAATAATGTCCACCCAAACAAATATATGTCGTTATGCATAACAGTTAATATCACCTAACTTTCAAAAGAATTCAACTCGAGCACCAAGGTATAATTGAATTGCAAAACTATAATAAATTTATCAATTTCATACTACACTAACTTTGTTCCGAAGATCCAGGTACTTAGGCAATCATAAATGATTATCGTCTACCAAAAAAGATAAATCTCGTTATTCATAACGGTTAATATAACCAAACTTTCAAAAGAATTCAACTCGAGCACCAGGGTATAAAAGAATTGAAAAAACGAAACAATTTGTCAATTTCAAACTATGCTGACTTTGATCTCGAGTACCAGGTACGTAGGCAATCTGAAAAAATTCGAGACCACCTATATAAAAAGTTGATATTTTATTTAAGTTAAAGGTAATTTTGATCTCCAAAAATCAAACTCTATATTTTCCGTCAAGTCTACAGATAATATAATCCAACTTTAAAAAAAAAATTAACTCGAGCACTAGAGTATTAACGGATTACAAAAAGATATTTATCAATTCCAAATGACACAGACTTTGATCAGGAGAACCGGGTACGTAGGGAATTAAAAATAATTGCAGTCCGCCCAAAACAATCTCTCTAGTTATTTGTAACGGCTAATATCACCAAACTTTCTAAAGGATTCAACTGGAGCACCATAGCATAAATGCCTTGCAAACCCAATCAAAATTTATCAATTTCGAACTACGCACACTTTGATCCCGAGATCCGGTACTTAGGCAATCATAAATTATTACAATCCACCCAAACAACTATATCTTGCTATACATAACTGTTAATATCACCAAACTTTCAAAAGAATTCAATTCGAGCACCAAGGAATAAATGAATTGCAAAACTAGAATAAATTTATCAATTTCAAACTACACTCACTTTGTTCCTAAGATCCAGGTACTTAGGCAATCATAAATGATTATCGTCTACCAAAAAAGATAAATCTCATTATTCATAACGGTTAATATCACCAAACTTTCAAAAGAATTCAACACGTGCACCATAATACAAATAGATTGCAAACCCAAACCAAATTTATCAATTTTGAACTAAGCGTACGTTGATCCCGAGATCAGTGTATATAGGCAATCTGAAATGATTACAGTCCACGCAAACAAATATATCCCGTTATTCACAACGGTTAATATATCCAAACTTTCAAAAGAATTCAACTCGAGCACCAGGGTATAAAAGAATTAAAAAAAAGAAAAAATTGGTCAATTTCGAACTACGCTAACTTTGATCTCGAATTCCGGATACGTAGGCAATCTGAAAAAATTCGAGACCACCTATATAAAAAGTTGATATTTTCTTTAAGTCTAAGGTAATTTTTATCTCCAAAAGCAAACTCAATATTTTCCGTCAAGACTACAGATAATATCATCCACCTTTCAAAAAAAATTTAACTCTAGCACTAGAGTATTAACGGATTACAAAAATAAAATTTTATCAATTCCAAACTACACATACTTTGATCAGGAGAACCGGGTACGTAGGGAATTAAAAATAATTGGAGTCCACCAAAAACAATATCTTTAGTTATTGGTAATGGCTAATATCACCAAACTTTCTAAAGGATTCAACTAGAGCACCATAGTATAAATGCATTACAACCCCAAACAATATTTATCAATTTGAACTATACATACTTTGATCCCGAGATCTGAGTACTAAAGCAATCAGAAATGAATAATGTCCACCCAAACAAATATATGTCGTTATCCATAACAGTTAATATCACCTAACTTTCAAAAGAATTCAACTCGAGCACCAAGGTATAAATGAATTGCAAAACTACAATAAATTTCTCAATTTCATACTACACTGACTTTGTTCCGAAGATCCAGGTACTTAGGCAATCATAAATGATTATCGTCTACCAAAAAAGATAAATCTCGTTATTCATAACGGTTAATATCACCAAACTTTCAAAAGAATTCAACTCGAGCACCAGGGTATAAAAGAATTGAAAAAACGAAAAAATTTGTCAATTTCAAACTATGCCGACTTTGATCCCGAGTTCCGGTACGTAGGCAATCTGAAAAAATTCGAGACCACCTATATAAAAAGTTGATATTTTATTTAAGTTTAAGGTAATTTTGATCTCCAAAAATCAAACTCTATATTTTCCGTCAAGTCTACAGATAATATCATCCAACTTTAAAAAAATAATTTAACTCGAGCACTAGAGTATTAACGGATTACAAAAAAATATTTATCAATTCCAAATGACACAGACATTGATCAGGAGAACCGGGTACGTAGGGAATTAAAAATAATTGCAGTCCACCCAAAACAATCTCTCTAGTTATTGGTAACGGCTAATATCACCAAACTTTCTAAAGGATTCAACTGGAGCACCATAGCATAAATGCCTTGCAAACCCAATCAAAATTTATCAATTTTGAACTACGCACACTTTGATCCCGAGATCCGGGTACTTAGGCAATCATAAATTATTACAATCCACCCAAACAACTATATCTTGCTATACATAACTTGTTAATATCACCAAACTTTCAAAAGAATTCAATTCGAGCACCAAGGAATAAATGAATTGCAAAACTAGAATAAATTTATCAATTTCAAACTACACTAACTTTGTTCCTAAGATCCAGGTACTTAGGCAATCATAAATGATTATCGTCTACCAAAAAAGATAAATCTCATTATTCATAACGGTTAATATCACCAAACTTTCAAAAGAATTCAACACGTGCACCATAATACAAATAGATTGCAAACCCAAACAAAATTTATCAATTTTGAACTAAGTAGACGTTGATCCCGAGATCAGTGTATATAGGCAATCTGAAATGATTACAATCACGCAAACAAATATATCCCGTTATTCACAACGGTTAATATATCCAAACTTTCAAAAGAATTCAACTCGGAGCACCGGGGTATAAAAGAATTGAAAAAGAAAAAAAATTTGTCAATTTCGAACTACGCTAACTTTGATCCCGAATTCCGGATACGTAGGCAATCTAAAAAAATTCGAGACCACCTATATAAAAAGTTGATATTTGCTTTAAGTCTAAGGTAATTTTTATCTCCAAAAATCAAACTCAATATTTTCCGTCAAGACTACAGATAATATCATCCACCTTTCAAAAATAATTTAACTCTAGCACTAGAGTATTAACGGATTACAAAAATAAAATTTTATCAATTCCAAACTACACATACTTTGATCAGGAGAACCGGGTACGTAGGGAATTAAAAATAATTGGAGTCCACCAAAAACAATATCTTTAGTTATTGGTAACGGCTAATATCACCAAACTTTCTAAAGGATTCAACTAGAGCACCATAGTATAAATGCATTGCAACCCCAAACAAAATTTATCAATTTGAACTATACATACTTTGATCCCGAGATCTGAGTACTAAAGCAATCAGAAATGAATAATGTCCACCCAAACAAATATATGTCGTTATCCATAACAGTTAATATCACCTAACTTTCAAAAGAATTCAACTCGAGCACCAAGGTATAAATGAATTGCAAAACTACAATAAATTTATCAATTTCATACTACACTGACTTTGTTCCGAAGATCCAGGTACTTAGGCAATCATAAATGATTATCGTCTACCAAAAAAGATAAATCTCGTTATTCATAACGGTTAATATCACCAAACTTTCAAAAGAATTCAACTCGAGCACCAGGGTATAAAAGAATTGAAAAAATGAAAAAATTTGTCAATTTCAAACTATGCCGACTTTGATCCCGAGTTCCGTGTACGTAGGCAATCTGAAAAAATTCGAGACCACCTATATAAAAAGTTGATATTT
The DNA here is from genome assembly GCA_030674075.2 of Linum usitatissimum. Classification (NCBI taxonomy): domain Eukaryota; kingdom Viridiplantae; phylum Streptophyta; class Magnoliopsida; order Malpighiales; family Linaceae; genus Linum; species Linum usitatissimum. The sequence continues at coordinate 396,285 of JAUJYP020000165.1, read as the reverse complement.
TATTTAAGTTTAAGGTAATTTTGATCTCCAAAAATCAAACTCTATATTTTCCGTCAAGTCTACAGATAATATCATCCAACTTTAAAAAAAAAATTAACTCGAGCACTAGAGTATTAACGGATTACAAAAAAATATTTATCAATTCCAAATGACACGGACTTTGATCGAGAACCGGGTACGTAGGGAATTAAAAATAATTGCAGTCCACCCAAAACAATCTCTCTAGTTATTGGTAACGGCTAATATCACCAAACTTTCTAAAGGATTCAACTGGAGCACCATAGCATAAATGCCTTGCAAACCCAATCAAAATTTATCAATTTTGAACTACGCACACTTTGATCCCGAGATCCGGGTACTTAGGCAATCATAAATTATTACAATCCACCCAAACAACTATATCTTGCTATACATAACTGTTAATATCACCAAACTTTCAAAAGAATTCAATTCGAGCACCAAGGAATAAATGAATTGCAAAACTAGAATAAATTTATCAATTTCAAACTACACTCACTTTGTTCCTAAGATCCAGTGTACTTAGGCAATCATAAATGATTATCGTCTACCAAAAAATATAAATCTCATTATTCATAACGGTTAATATCACCAAACTTTCAAAAGAATTCAACACGTGCACCATAATACAAATAGATTGCAAACCCAAACCAAATTTATCAATTTTGAACTAAGTAGACGTTGATCCCGAGATCAGTGTATATAGGCCATCTGAAATGATTACAGTCCACGCAAACAAATATATCCCGTTATTCACAACGGTTAATATATCCAAACTTTCAAAAGAATTCAACTGGAGCACCAGGGTATAAAAGAATTGAAAAAAGAAAAAATTTGTCAATTTCGAACTACGCTAACTTTGATCCCGAATTCCGGATACGTAGGCAATCTAAAAAAATTCGAGACCACCTATATAAAAAGTTGATATTTGCTTTAAGTCTAAGGTAATTTTTATCTCCAAAAATCAAACTCAATATTTTCCGTCAAGACTACAGATAATATCATCCACCTTTCAAAAATAATTTAACTCTAGCACTAGAGTATTAACGGATTACAAAAATAAAATTTTATCAATTCCAAACTACACATACTTTGATCAGGAGAACCGGGTACGTAGGGAATTAAAAATAATTGGAGTCCACCAAAAACAATATCTTTAGTTATTGGTAACGGCTAATATCACCAAACTTTCTAAAGGATTCAACTAGAGCACCATAGTATAAATGCATTGCAAGCCCAAACGAAATTTATCAATTTGAACTATACATACTTTGATCTCGAGATCTGAGTACTAAAGCAATCAGAAATGAATAAAGTGCACCCAAACAAATATATGTGGTTATCCATAACAGTTAATATCACCTAACTTTCAAAAGAATTCAACTCGAGCACCAAGGTATAAATGAATTGCAAAACTACAATAAATTTATCAATTTCATACTACACTGACTTTGTTCCGAAGATCCAGGTACTTAGGCAATCATAAATGATTATCGTCTACCAAAAAAGATAAATCTCGTTATTCATAACGGTTAATATCACCAAACTTTCAAAAGAATTCAACTCGAGCACCAGGGTATAAAAGAATTGAAAAAACGAAAAAATTTGTCAATTTCAAACTATGCTGACTTTGATCCCGAGTTCCAGGTACGTAGGCAATCTAAAAAAATTCGAGACCACCTATATAAAAAGTTGATATTTTATTTAAGTTTAAGGTAATTTTGATCTCCAAAAATCAAACTCTATATTTTCCGTCAAGTCTACAGATAATATCATCCAACTTTAAAAAAAAAAATTAACTCGAGCACTAGAGTATTAACGGATTACAAAAAAATATTTATCAATTCCAAATGACACAGACATTGATCAGGAGAACCGGGTACGTAGGGAATTAAAAATAATTGCAGTCCACCCAAAACAATCTCTCTAGTTATTGGTAACGGCTAATATCATCAAACTTTCTAAAGGATTCAACTGGAGCACCATAGCATAAATGCCTTGCAAACCCAATCAAAATTTATCAATTTTGAACTACGCACACTTTGATCCCGAGATCCGGGTACTTAGGCAATCATAAATTATTACAATCCACCCAAACAACTATATCTTGCTATACATAACTGTTAATATCACCAAACTTTCAAAAGAATTCAATTCGAGCACCAAGGAAAAAATCAATTGCAAAACTAGAATAAATTTATCAATTTCAAACTACACTCACTTTGTTCCTAAGATCCGGTACTTAGGCAATCATAAATGATTATCGTCTACCAAAAAAGATAAATCTCATTATTCATAACTGTTAATATCACCAAACTTTTAAAAGAATTCAACATGTGCACCATAATACAAATGGATTGCAAACCCAAACCAAATTTATCAATTTTGAACTAAGCAGACTTTGATCCTGAGATCAGGGTATATAGGCAATCTGAAATGATTACAGTCCACGCAAACAAATATATCCCGTTATTCACAACGGTTAATATATCCAAACTTTCAAAAGAATTCAACTCGAGCACCAGGGTATAAAAGAATTGAAAAAAAGAAAAAATTGGTCAATTTCGAACTACGCTAACTTTGATCTCGAATTTCGGATACGTAGGCAATCTGAAAAAAATTCGAGACCACCTATATAAAAAGTTGATATTTTCTTTAAGTCTAAGGTAATTTTTATCTTCAAAAATCAAACTCAATATTTTCCGTCAAGTCTACAGATAATATCATCCAACTTTCCAAAAAAAATTAACTCTAGCACTAGAGTATTAACGGATTACAAAAACAAAAATTTATCCATTCCAAACTACACGGTACTTTGATCAGGAGAACCGGGTACGTAGGGAATTAAAAATAATTAGAGTCCACCCAAACCAATCTTTTAGTTATTGGTAACAGCTAATATCACCAAACTTTCTAAGGGATTCAACTGGAGCACCATAGTATAAATGCATTGCAACCCCAAACCAAATTTATCAATTTGAACTATACATACTTTGAACTCGAGATCTGAGTACTAAAGCAATCAGAAATGAATAATGTCCACCCAAACAAATATATGTCGTTATCCATAACAGTTAATATCACCTAACTTTCAAAAGAATTCAACTCGAGCACCAAGGTATAAATGAATTGCAAAACTACAATAAATTTATCAATTTCATACTACACTGACTTTGTTCCGAAGATCCAGGTACTTAGGCAATCATAAATGATTATCGTCTACCAAAAAAGATAAATCTCGTTATTCATAACGGTTAATATCACCAAACTTTCAAAAGAATTCAACTCGAGCACCAGGGTATAAAAGAATTGAAAAAACGAAAAAATTTGTCAATTTCAAACTATGCTGACTTTGCTCCCGAGTTCCAGGTACGTAGGCAATCTGAAAAAATTCGAGACCACCTATATAAAAAGTTGATATTTTATTTAAGTTTAAGGTAATTTTGATCTCCAAAAATCAAACTCTATATTTTCCGTCAAGTCTACAGATAATATCATCCAACTTTAAAAAAAAAAATTAACTCGAGCACTAGAGTATTAACGGATTACAAAAAATATTTATCAATTCCAAATGACACAGACTTTGATCAGGAGAACCGGGTACGTAGGGAATTAAAAATAATTGCAGTCCACCCAAAACAATCTCTCTAGTTATTGGTAACGGCTAATATCACCAAACTTTCTAAAGGATTCAACTGGAGCACCATAGCATAAATGCCTTGCAAACCCAATCAAAATTTATCAATTTTGAACTACGCACACTTTGATCCCGAGATCCGGGTACTTAGGCAATCATAAATTATTACAATCCACCCAAACAACTATATCTTGCTATACATAACTGTTAATATCACCAAACTTTCAAAAGAATTCAATTCGAGCACCAAGGAAAAAATCAATTGCAAAACTAGAATAAATTTATCAATTTCAAACTACACTCACTTTGTTCCTAAGATCCGGTACTTAGGCAATCATAAATGATTATCGTCTACCAAAAAAGATAAATCTCATTATTCATAACTGTTAATATCACCAAACTTTTAAAAGAATTCAACATGTGCACCATAATACAAATGGATTGCAAACCCAAACCAAATTTATCAATTTTGAACTAAGCAGACTTTGATCCTGAGATCAGGGTATATATGCAATCTGAAATGATTACAATCCACGCAAACAAATATATCCCGTTATTCACAACGGTTAATATATCCAAACTTTCAAAAGAATTCAACTCGAGCACCGGGGTATAAAAGAATTGAAAAAAAGAAAAAATTGGTCAATTTCGAACTACGCTAACTTTGATCTCGAATTTCGGATACGTAGGCAATCGAAAAAATTCGAGACCACCTATATAAAAAGTTGATATTTTCTTTAAGTCTAAGGTAATTTTTATCTCCAAAAATCAAACTCAATATTTTCCGTCAAGTCTACAGATAATATCATCCAACTTTCCAAAAAAAATTAACTCTAGCACTAGAGTATTAACGGATTACAAAAACAAAAATTTATCCATTCCAAACTACACAGACTTTGATCAGGAGAACCGGGTACGTAGGGAATTAAAAATAATTAGAGTCCACCCAAACCAATCTTTTAGTTATTGGTAACGGCTAATATCACCAAACTTTCTAAGGGATTCAACCGGAGCACCATAGTATAAATGCATTGCAACCCCAAACCAAATTTATCAATTTGAACTATACATACTTTGATCTCGAGATCCGAGTACTAAAGCAATCGAAAATGAATAAAGTGCACCCAAACAAATATATGTCGTTATCCATAACAGTTAATATCACCTAACTTTCAAAAGAATTCAACTCGAGCACCAAGGTATAAATGAATTGCAAAACTACAATAAATTTATCAATTTCATACTACACTGACTTTGTTCCGAAGATCCAGGTACTTAGGCAATCATAAATGATTATCGTCTACCAAAAAAGATAAATCTCGTTATTCATAACGGTTAATATCACCAAACTTTCAAAAGAATTCAACTCGAGCACCGGGGTATAAAAGAATTGAAAAAACGAAAAAATTTGTCAATTTCAAACTATGCCGACTTTGATCCCGAGTTCCGTGTACGTAGGCAATCCGAAAAATTCGAGACCACCTATATAAAAAGTTGATATTTTATTTAAGTTTAAGGTAATTTTGATCTCCAAAAATCAAACTCTATATTTTCCGTCAAGTCTACAGATAATATCATCCAACTTTAAAAAAAAAATTAACTCGAGCACTAGAGTATTAACGGATTACAAAAAAATATTTATCAATTCCAAATGACACAGACTTTGATCAGGAGAACCGGGTACGTAGGGAATTAAAAGTAATTGCAGTCCACCCAAAACAATCTCTCTAGTTATTGGTAACGGCTAATCTCACCAAACTTTCTACGGGATTCAACTGGAGCACCATAGCATAAATGCCTTGCAAACCCAATCAAAATTTATCAATTTTGAACTACGCACACTTTGATCCCGAGATCCGGGTACTTAGGCAATCATAAATTATTACAATCCACCCAAACAACTATATCTTGCTATACATAACTGTTAATATCACCAAACTTTCAAAAGAATTCAATTCGAGCACCAAGGAAAAAATCAATTGCAAAACTAGAATAAATTTATCAATTTCAAACTACACTCACTTTGTTCCTAAGATCCAGGTACTTAGGCAATCATAAATGATTATCGTCTACCAAAAAAGATAAATCTCATTATTCATAACGGTTAATATCACCAAACTTTTAAAAGAATTCAACATGTGCACCATAATACAAATGGATTGCAAACCCAAACCAAATTTATCAATTTTGAACTAAGCAGACTTTGATCCTGAGATCAGGGTATATAGGCAAGCTGAAATGATTACAGTCCACGCAAACAAATATATCCCGTTATTCACAACGGTTAATATATCCAAACTTTCAAAAGAATTCAACTCGAGCACCAGGGTATAAAAGAATTGAAAAAAAGAAAAAATTGGTCAATTTCGAACTACGCTAACTTTGATCTCGAATTCCGGATACGTAGGCAATCGAAAAAATTCGAGACCACCTATATAAAAAGTTGATATTTTCTTTAAGTCTAAGGTAATTTTTATCTCCAAAAATCAAACTCAATATTTTCCGTCAAGTCTACAGATAATATCATCCAACTTTCCAAAAAAAAATTAACTCTAGCACTAGAGTATTAACGGATTACAAAAACAAAAATTTATCCATTCCAAACTACACAGACTTTGATCAGGAGAACCGGGTACGTAGGGAATTAAAAATAATTAGAGTCCACCCAAACCAATCTTTTAGTTATTGGTAACAGCTAATATCACCAAACTTTCTAAGGGATTCAACTGGAGCACCATAGTATAAATGCATTGCAACCCCAAACCAAATTTATCAATTTGAACTATACATACTTTGATCTCGAGATCTGAGTACTAAAGCAATCAGAAATGAATAAAGTGCACCCAAACAAATATATGTCGTTATCCATAACGAGTTAATATCACCTAACTTTCAAAAGAATTCAACTCGAGCACCAAGGTATAAATGAATTGCAAAACTACAATAAATTTATCAATTTCATACTACACCGACTTTGTTCCGAAGATCCGGTACTTAGGCAATCATAAATGATTATCGTCTACCAAAAAAGATAAATCTCGTTATTCATAACGGTTAATATCACCAAACTTTCAAAAGAATTCAACTCGAGCACCAGGGTATAAAAGAATTGAAAAAACGAAAAAATTTGTCAATTTCAAACTATGCTGACTTTGATCCCGAGTTCCAGGTACGTAGGCAATCTGAAAAAATTCGAGACCACCTATATAAAAAGTTGATATTTTATTTAAGTTTAAGGTAATTTTGATCTCCAAAAATCAAACTCTATATTTTCCGTCAAGTCTACAGATAATATCATCCAACTTTAAAAAAAAAATTAACTCGAGCACTAGAGTATTAACGGATTACAAAAAAATATTTATCAATTCCAAATGACACAGACTTTGATCAGGAGAACCGGGTACGTAGGGAATTAAAAGTAATTGCAGTCCACCCAAAACAATCTCTCTAGTTATTGGTAACGGCTAATCTCACCAAACTTTCTACAGGATTCAACTGGAGCACCATAGCATAAATGCCTTGCAAACCCAATCAAAATTTATCAATTTTGAACTACGCACACTTTGATCCCGAGATCCGGGTACTTAGGCAATCATAAATTATTACAATCCACCCAAACAACTATATCTTGCTATACATAACTGTTAATATCACCAAACTTTCAAAAGAATTCAATTCGAGCACCAAGGAAAAAATCAATTGCAAAACTAGAATAAATTTATCAATTTCAAACTACACTCACTTTGTTCCTAAGATCCGTGTACTTAGGCAATCATAAATGATTATCGTCTACCAAAAAAGATAAATCTCATTATTCATAACGGTTAATATCACCAAACTTTTAAAAGAATTCAACATGTGCACCATAATACAAATGGATTGCAAACCCAAACCAAATTTATCAATTTTGAACTAAGCGACTTTGATCCCGAGATCGTGGTATATAGGCAAGCCGAAATGATTACGATCACGCAAACAAATATATCCCGTTATTCACAACGGTTAATATATCCAAACTTTCAAAAGAATTCAACTCGAGCACCAGGGTATAAAAGAATTGAAAAAAAGAAAAAAATTGGTCAATTTCGAACTACGCTAACTTTGATCTCGAATTCCGGATACGTAGGCAATCCGAAAAAAATTCGAGACCACCTATATAAAAAGTTGATATTTTCTTTAAGTCTAAGGTAATTTTTATCTCCAAAAATCAAACTCAATATTTTCCGTCAAGTCTACCGATAATATCATCCAACTTTCAAAAAAAAATTAACTCTAGCACTAGAGTATTAACGGATTACAAAAACAAAAATTTATCCATTCCAAACTACACAGACTTTGATCAGGAGAACCGGGTACGTAGGGAATTAAAAATAATTAGAGTCCACCCAAACCAATCTTTTAGTTATTGGTAACGGCTAATATCACCAAACTTTCTAAGGGATTCAACTGGAGCACCATAGTATAAATGCATTGCAACCCCAAACCAAATTTATCAATTTGAACTATACATACTTTGATCTCGAGATCTGAGTACTAAAGCAATCAGAAATGAATAAAGTGCACCCAAACAAATATATGTCGTTATCCATAACAGTTAATATCACCTAACTTTCAAAAGAATTCAACTCGAGCACCAAGGTATAAATGAATTGCAAAACTACAATAAATTTATCAATTTCATACTACACTGACTTTGTTCCGAAGATCCGGTACTTAGGCAATCATAAATGATTATCGTCTACCAAAAAAGATAAATCTCGTTATTCATAACGGTTAATATCACCAAACTTTCAAAAGAATTCAACTCGAGCACCGAGGTATAAAAGAATTGAAAAAACGAAAAAATTTGTCAATTTCAAACTATGCCGACTTTGATCCCGAGTTCCGTGTACGTAGGCAATCTGAAAAAATTCGAGACCACCTATATAAAAAGTTGATATTTTATTTAAGTTTAAGGTAATTTTGATCTCCAAAAATCAAACTCTATATTTTCCGTCAAGTCTACAGATAATATCATCCAACTTTAAAAAAAAAATTAACTCGAGCACTAGAGTATTAACGGATTACAAAAAAATATTTATCAATTCCAAATGACACGAGACTTTGATCGGAGAACCGGGTACGTAGGGAATTAAAAGTAATTGCAGTCCACCCAAAACAATCTCTCTAGTTATTGGTAACGGCTAATCTCACCAAACTTTCTACAGGATTCAACCGGAGCACCATAGCATAAATGCCTTGCAAACCCAATCAAAATTTATCAATTTTGAACTACGCACACTTTGATCCCGAGATCCGGGTACTTAGGCAATCATAAATTATTACAATCCACCCAAACAACTATATCTTGCTATACATAACTGTTAATATCACCAAACTTTCAAAAGAATTCAATTCGAGCACCAAGGAAAAAAATCAATTGCAAAACTAGAATAAATTTATCAATTTCAAACTACACTCACTTTGTTCCTAAGATCCAGTACTTAGGCAATCATAAATGATTATCGTCTACCAAAAAAGATAAATCTCATTATTCATAACGGTTAATATCACCAAACTTTTAAAAGAATTCAACATGTGCACCATAATACAAATGGATTGCAAACCCAAACCAAATTTATCAATTTTGAACTAAGCGACTTTGATCCCGAGATCGGGGTATATAGGCAAGCCGAAATGATTACGATCCACGCAAACAAATATATCCCGTTATTCACAACGGTTAATATATCCAAACTTTCAAAAGAATTCAACTCGAGCACCGGGGTATAAAAGAATTGAAAAAAAGAAAAAATTGGTCAATTTCGAACTACGCTAACTTTGATCTCGAATTCCGGATACGTAGGCAATCTGAAAAAATTCGAGACCACCTATATAAAAAGTTGATATTTTCTTTAAGTCTAAGGTAATTTTTATCTCCAAAAATCAAACTCAATATTTTCCGTCAAGTCTACAGATAATATCATCCAACTTTCAAAAAAAAATTAACTCTAGCACTAGAGTATTAACGGATTACAAAAACAAAAATTTATCCATTCCAAACTACACGTACTTTGATCGGAGAACCGGGTACGTAGGGAATTAAAAATAATTAGAGTCCACCCAAACCAATCTTTTTGTTATTGGTAACGGCTAATATCACCAAACTTTCTAAGGGATTCAACTGGAGCACCATAGTATAAATGCATTGCAAGCCCAAACGAAATTTATCAATTTGAACTATACATACTTTGATCTCGAGATCTGAGTACTAAAGCAATCAGAAATGAATAAAGTGCACCCAAACAAATATATGTCGTTATCCATAACAGTTAATATCACCTAACTTTCAAAAGAATTCAACTCGAGCACCAAGGTATAAATGAATTGCAAAACTACAATAAATTTATCAATTTCATACTACACTGACTTTGTTCCGAAGATCCAGGTACTTAGGCAATCATAAATGATTATCGTCTACCAAAAAAGATAAATCTCGTTATTCATAACGGTTAATATCACCAAACTTTCAAAAGAATTCAACTCGAGCACCGGGTATAAAAGAATTGAAAAAACGAAAAAATTTGTCAATTTCAAACTATGCCGACTTTGATCCCGAGTTCCGTGTACGTAGGCAATCTGAAAAAATTCGAGACCACCTATATAAAAAGTTGATATTTTATTTAAGTTTAAGGTAATTTTGATCTCCAAAAATCAAACTCTATATTTTCCGTCAAGTCTACAGATAATATCATCCAACTTTAAAAAAAAAATTAACTCGAGCACTAGAGTATTAACGGATTACAAAAAAATATTTATCAATTCCAAATGACACGGACTTTGATCGGGAGAACCGGGTACGTAGGGAATTAAAAGTAATTGCAGTCCACCCAAAACAATCTCTCTAGTTATTGGTAACGGCTAATCTCACCAAACTTTCTACAGATTCAACCGGAGCACCATAGCATAAATGCCTTGCAAACCCAATCAAAATTTATCAATTTTGAACTACGCACACTTTGATCCCGAGATCCGGGTACTTAGGCAATCATAAATTATTACAATCCACCCAAACAACTATATCTTGCTATACATAACTGTTAATATCACCAAACTTTCAAAAGAATTCAATTCGAGCACCAAGGAAAAAATCAATTGCAAAACTAGAATAAATTTATCAATTTCAAACTACACTCACTTTGTTCCTAAGATCCGGGTACTTAGGCAATCATAAATGATTATCGTCTACCAAAAAAGATAAATCTCATTATTCATAACGGTTAATATCACCAAACTTTTAAAAGAATTCAACATGTGCACCATAATACAAATGGATTGCAAACCCAAACCAAATTTATCAATTTTGAACTAAGCAGACTTTGATCCTGAGATCAGGGTATATAGGCAATCTGAAATGATTACAGTCCACGCAAACAAATATATCCCGTTATTCACAACGGTTAATATATCCAAACTTTCAAAAGAATTCAACTCGAGCACCAGTGTATAAAAGAATTGAAAAAAGAAAAAATTGGTCAATTTCGAACTACGCTAACTTTGATCTCGAATTTCGGATACGTAGGCAATCTGAAAAAATTCGAGACCACCTATATAAAAAGTTGATATTTTCTTTAAGTCTAAGGTAATTTTTATCTCCAAAAATCAAACTCAATATTTTCCGTCAAGTCTACAGATAATATCATCCAACTTTCAAAAATAAATTAACTCTAGCACTAGAGTATTAACGGATTACAAAAACAAAAATTTATCCATTCCAAACTACACAGACTTTGATCAGGAGAACCGGGTACGTAGGGAATTAAAAATAATTAGAGTCCACCCAAACCAATCTTTTAGTTATTGGTAACGGCTAATATCACCAAACTTTCTAAGGGATTCAACTGGAGCACCATAGTATAAATGCATTGCAAGCCCAAACGAAATTTATCAATTTGAACTATACATACTTTGATCTCGAGATCTGAGTACTAAAGCAATCAGAAATGAATAAAGTGCACCCAAACAAATATATGTCGTTATCCATAACAGTTAATATCACCTAACTTTCAAAAGAATTCAACTCGAGCACCAAGGTATAAATGAATTGCAAAACTACAATAAATTTATCAATTTCATACTACACTGACTTTGTTCCGAAGATCCGGTACTTAGGCAATCATAAATGATTATCGTCTACCAAAAAAGATAAATCTCGTTATTCATAACGGTTAATATCACCAAACTTTCAAAAGAATTCAACTCGAGCACCGGGGTATAAAAGAATTGAAAAAACGAAAAAATTTGTCAATTTCAAACTATGCGACTTTGATCCCGAGTTCCGAGTGTACGTAGGCAATCCGAAAAAATTCGAGACCACCTATATAAAAAGTTGATATTTTATTTAAGTTTAAGGTAATTTTGATCTCCAAAAATCAAACTCTATATTTTCCGTCAAGTCTACAGATAATATCATCCAACTTTAAAAAAAAAAATTAACTCGAGCACTAGAGTATTAACGGATTACAAAATTTATCAATTCCAAATGACACAGACTTTGATCAGGAGAACCGGGTACGTAGGGAATTAAAAATAATTGCAGTCCACCCAAAACAATCTCTCTAGTTATTGGTAACGGCTAATATCACCAAACTTTCTAAAGGATTCAACTGGAGCACCATAGCATAAATGCCTTGCAAACCCAATCAAAATTTATCAATTTTGAACTACGCACACTTTGATCCCGAGATCCGGGTACTTAGGCAATCATAAATTATTACAATCCACCCAAACAACTATATCTTGCTATACATAACTGTTAATATCACCAAACTTTCAAAAGAATTCAATTCGAGCACCAAGGATAAAATCAATTGCAAAACTAGAATAAATTTATCAATTTCAAACTACACTCACTTTGTTCCTAAGATCCAGTACTTAGGCAATCATAAATGATTATCGTCTACCGAAAAAGATAAATCTCATTATTCATAACGGTTAATATCACCAAACTTTTAAAAGAATTCAACATGTGCACCATAATACAAATGGATTGCAAACCCAAACCAAATTTATCAATTTTGAACTAAGCGAGACTTTGATCCCGAGATCGGGGTATATAGGCAATCCGAAATGATTACAATCACGCAAACAAATATATCCCGTTATTCACAACGGTTAATATATCCAAACTTTCAAAAGAATTCAACTCGAGCACCAGGGTATAAAAGAATTGAAAAAAAGAAAAAATTGGTCAATTTCGAACTACGCTAACTTTGATCTCGAATTTCGGATACGTAGGCAATCTGAAAAAAATTCGAGACCACCTATATAAAAAGTTGATATTTTCTTTAAGTCTAAGGTAATTTTTATCTCCAAAAATCAAACTCAATATTTTCCGTCAAGTCTACGGATAATATCATCCAACTTTCAAAAAAAAATTAACTCTAGCACTAGAGTATTAACGGATTACAAAAACAAAAATTTATCCATTCCAAACTACACAGACTTTGATCAGGAGAACCGGGTACGTAGGGAATTAAAAATAATTAGAGTCCACCCAAACCAATCTTTTTGTTATTGGTAACGGCTAATATCACCAAACTTTCTAAGGGATTCAACTGGAGCACCATAGTATAAATGCATTGCAACCCCAAACCAAATTCATCAATTTGAATTATACATACTTTGATCTCGAGATCTAAGTACTAAAGCAATCAGAAATGAATAAAGTGCACCCAAACAAATATATGTCGTTATCCATAACAGTTAATATCACCTAACTTTCAAAAGAATTCAACTCGAGCACCAAGGTATAAATGAATTGCAAAACTACAATAAATTTATCAATTTCATACTACACTGACTTTGTTCCGAAGATCCAGGTACTTAGGCAATCATAAATGATTATCGTCTACCAAAAAAGATAAATCTCATTATTCATAACGGTTAATATCACCAAACTTTTAAAAGAATTCAACATGTGCACCATAATACAAATGGATTGCAAACCCAAACCAAATTTATCAATTTTGAACTAAGCAGACTTTGATCCTGAGATCAGGGTATATAGGCAAGCTGAAATGATTACAGTCCACGCAAACAAATATATCCCGTTATTCACAACGGTTAATATATCCAAACTTTCAAAAGAATTCAACTCGAGCACCAGGGTATAAAAGAATTGAAAAAAAGAAAAAATTGGTCAATTTCGAACTACGCTAACTTTGATCTCGAATTCCGGATACGTAGGCAATCTGAAAAAATTCGAGACCACCTATATAAAAAGTTGATATTTTCTTTAAGTCTAAGGTAATTTTTATCTCCAAAAATCAAACTCAATATTTTCCGTCAAGTCTACAGATAATATCATCCAACTTTCAAAAAAAAATTAACTCTAGCACTAGAGTATTAACGGATTACAAAAACAAAAATTTATCCATTCCAAACTACACAGACTTTGATCAGGAGAACCGGGTACGTAGGGAATTAAAAATAATTAGAGTCCACCCAAACCAATCTTTTAGTTATTGGTAACGGCTAATATCACCAAACTTTCTAAGGGATTCAACTGGAGCACCATAGTATAAATGCATTGCAAGCCCAAACGAAATTTATCAATTTGAACTATACATACTTTGATCTCGAGATCTGAGTACTAAAGCAATCGAAAATGAATAAAGTGCACCCAAACAAATATATGTCGTTATCCATAACAGTTAATATCACCTAACTTTCAAAAGAATTCAACTCGAGCACCAAGGTATAAATGAATTGCAAAACTACAATAAATTTATCAATTTCATACTACACTGACTTTGTTCCGAAGATCCGTGTACTTAGGCAATCATAAATGATTATCGTCTACCAAAAAAGATAAATCTCGTTATTCATAACGGTTAATATCACCAAACTTTCAAAAGAATTCAACTCGAGCACCGGGGTATAAAAGAATTGAAAAAACGAAAAAATTTGTCAATTTCAAACTATGCTTGACTTTGATCCCGAGTTCCGTACGTAGGCAATCCGAAAAAATTCGAGACCACCTATATAAAAAGTTGATATTTTATTTAAGTTTAAGGTAATTTTGATCTCCAAAAATCAAACTCTATATTTTCCGTCAAGTCTACGAGATAATATCATCCAACTTTAAAAAAAAAATTAACTCGAGCACTAGAGTATTAACGGATTACAAAAATATATTTATCAATTCCAAATGACACAGACTTTGATCAGGAGAACCGGGTACGTAGGGAATTAAAAGTAATTGCAGTCCACCCAAAACAATCTCTCTAGTTATTGGTAACGGCTAATCTCACCAAACTTTCTACAGGATTCAACCGGAGCACCATAGCATAAATGCCTTGCAAACCCAATCAAAATTTATCAATTTTGAACTACGCACACTTTGATCCCGAGATCCGGGTACTTAGGCAATCATAAATTATTACAATCCACCCAAACAACTATATCTTGCTATACATAACTGTTAATATCACCAAACTTTCAAAAGAATTCAATTCGAGCACCAAGGATAAAATCAATTGCAAAACTAGAATAAATTTATCAATTTCAAACTACACTCACTTTGTTCCTAAGATCCGGTACTTAGGCAATCATAAATGATTATCGTCTACCGAAAAAGATAAATCTCATTATTCATAACGGTTAATATCACCAAACTTTTAAAAGAATTCAACATGTGCACCATAATACAAATGGATTGCAAACCCAAACCAAATTTATCAATTTTGAACTAAGCAGACTTTGATCCTGAGATCAGGGTATATAGGCAATCTGAAATGATTACAGTCCACGCAAACAAATATATCACGTTATTCACAACGGTTAATATATCCAAACTTTCAAAAGAATTCAACTCGAGCACCAGGGTATAAAAGAATTGAAAAAAAGAAAAAATTGGTCAATTTCGAACTACGCTAACTTTGATCTCGAATTTCGGATACGTAGGCAATCTGAAAAAATTCGAGACCACCTATATAAAAAGTTGATATTTTCTTTAAGTCTAAGGTAATTTTTATCTCCAAAAATCAAACTCAATATTTTCCGTCAAGTCTACAGATAATATCATCCAACTTTCAAAAAAAAATTAACTCTAGCACTAGAGTATTAACGGATTACAAAAACAAAAATTTATCCATTCCAAACTACACAGACTTTGATCAGGAGAACCGGGTACGTAGGGAATTAAAAATAATTAGAGTCCACCCAAACCAATCTTTTTGTTATTGGTAACGGCTAATATCACCAAACTTTCTAAGGGATTCAACTGGAGCACCATAGTATAAATGCATTGCAACCCCAAACCAAATTCATCAATTTGAATTATACATACTTTGATCTCGAGATCTGAGTACTAAAGCAATCAGAAATGAATAAAGTGCACCCAAACAAATATATGTCGTTATCCATAACAGTTAATATCACCTAACTTTCAAAAGAATTCAACTCGAGCACCAAGGTATAAATGAATTGCAAAACTACAATAAATTTATCAATTTCATACTACACTAACTTTGTTCCGAAGATCCAGGTACTTAGGCAATCATAAATGATTATCGTCTACCAAAAAAGATAAATCTCGTTATTCATAACGGTTAATATCACCAAACTTTCAAAAGAATTCAACTCGAGCACCAGGGTATAAAAGAATTGAAAAAACGAAAAAATTTGTCAATTTCAAACTATGCTGACTTTGATCCCGAGTTCCAGGTACGTAGGCAATCCGAAAAAAATTCGAGACCACCTATATAAAAAGTTGATATTTTATTTAAGTTTAAGGTAATTTTGATCTCCAAAAATCAAACTCTATATTTTCCGTCAAGTCTACATATAATATCATCCAACTTTAAAAAAAAAATTAACTCGAGCACTAGAGTATTAACGGATTACAAAAAAATATTTATCAATTCCAAATGACACAGACTTTGATCAGGAGAACCGGGTACGTAGGGAATTAAAAATAATTGCAGTCCACCCAAAACAATCTCTCTAGTTATTGGTAACGGCTAATATCACCAAACTTTCTAAAGGATTCAACTGGAGCACCATAGCATAAATGC
This sequence comes from Linum usitatissimum, assembly GCA_030674075.2. Classification (NCBI taxonomy): domain Eukaryota; kingdom Viridiplantae; phylum Streptophyta; class Magnoliopsida; order Malpighiales; family Linaceae; genus Linum; species Linum usitatissimum. The sequence goes on along the minus strand of JAUJYP020000165.1, from coordinate 379,572 downwards.
CTTGCAAACCCAATCAAAATTTATCAATTTTGAACTACGCACACTTTGATCCCGAGATCCGGGTACTTAGGCAATCATAAATTATTACAATCCACCCAAACAACTATATCTTGCTATACATAACTGTTAATATCACCAAACTTTCAAAAGAATTCAATTCGAGCACCAAGGAATAAATGAATTGCAAAACTAGAATAAATTTATCAATTTCAAACTACACTCACTTTGTTCCTAAGATCAAGGTACTTAGGCAATCATAAATGATTATCGTCTACCAAAAAAGATAAATCTCATTATTCATAACGGTTAATATCACCAAACTTTCAAAAGAATTCAACACGTGCACCATAATACAAATAGATTGCAAACCCAAACCAAATTTATCAATTTTGAACTAAGCAGACGTTGATCCCGAGATCAGTGTATATAGGCAATCTGAAATGATTACAGTCCACGCGAACAAATATATCCCGTTATTCACAACGGTTAATATATCCAAACTTTCAAAAGAATTCAACTTGAGCACCAGGGTATAAAAGAATTGAAAAAAAGAAAAAATTTGTCAATTTCGAACTACGCTAACTTTGATCCCGAATTCCGGATACGTAGGCAATCTGAAAAAATTCGAGACCACCTATATAAAAAGTTGATATTTTCTTTAAGTCTAAGGTAATTTTTATCTCCAAAAATCAAACTCAATATTTTCCGTCAAGACTACGATAATATCATCCACCTTTCAAAAAAAAATTTAACTCTAGCACTAGAGTATTAACGGATTACAAAAATAAAATTTTATCAATTCCAAACTACACAGACTTTGATCAGGAGAACCGGGTACGTAGGGAATTAAAAATAATTGGAGTCCACCAAAAACAATCTCTTTAGTTATTGGTAACGGCTAATATCACCAAACTTTCTAAAGGATTCAACTAGAGCACCATAGTATAAATGCATTGCAACCCCAAACAAAATTTATCAATTTGAACTATACATACTTTGATCCCGAGATCTGAGTACTAAAGCAATCGAAAATGAATAATGTCCACCCAAACAAATATATGTCGTTATCCATAACAGTTAATATCACCTAACTTTCAAAAGAATTCAACTCGAGCACCAAGGTATAAATGAATTGCAAAACTACAATAAATTTATCAATTTCATACTACACTGACTTTGTTCCGAAGATCCAGGTACTTAGGCAATCATAAATGATTATCGTCTACCAAAAAAGATAAATCTCGTTATTCATAACGGTTAATATCACCAAACTTTCAAAAGAATTCAACTCGAGCACCAGGGTATAAAAGAATTGAAAAAACGAAAAAATTTGTCAATTTCAAACTATGTTGACTTTGATCCCGAGTTCCAGGTACGTAGGCAATCTGAAAAAATTCGAGACCACCTATATAAAAAGTTGATATTTTATTTAAGTTTAAGGTAATTTTGATCTCCAAAAATCAAACTCTATATTTTCCGTCAAGTCTACAGATAATATCATCCAACTTTAAAAAAAAAATTAACTCGAGCACTAGAGTATTAACGGATTACAAAAAAATATTTATCAATTCCAAATGACACAGACTTTGATCAGGAGAACCGGGTACGTAGGGAATTAAAAATAATTGCAGTCCACCCAAAACAATCTCTCTAGTTATTGGTAACGGCTAATATCACCAAACTTTCTAAAGGATTCAACTGGAGCACCATAGCATAAATGCCTTGCAAACCCAATCAAAATTTATCAATTTTGAACTACGCACACTTTGATCCCGAGATCCGGGTACTTAGGCAATCATAAATTATTACAATCCACCCAAACAACTATATCTTGCTATACATAACTGTTAATATCACCAAACTTTCAAAAGAATTCAATTCGAGCACCAAGGAATAAATGAATTGCAAAACTAGAATAAATTTATCAATTTCAAACTACACTCACTTTGTTCCTAAGATCCAGGTACTTAGGCAATCATAAATGATTATCGTCTACCAAAAAAGATAAATCTCATTATTCATAACGGTTAATATCACCAAACTTTCAAAAGAATTCAACACGTGAACCATAATACAAATAGATTGCAAACCCAAACCAAATTTATCAATTTTGAACTAAGCAGACGTTGATCCCGAGATCAGTGTATATAGGCAATCTGAAATGATTACAGTCCACGCGAACAAATATATCCCGTTATTCACAACGGTTAATATATACAAACTTTCAAAAGAATTCAACTTGAGCACCAGGGTATAAAAGAATTGAAAAAAAGAAAAAATTTGTCAATTTCGAACTACGCTAACTTTGATCCCGAATTCCGGATACGTAGGCAATCTGAAAAAATTCGAGACCACCTATATAAAAAGTTGATATTTTCTTTAAGTCTAAGGTAATTTTTATCTCCAAAAATCAAACTCAATATTTTCCGTCAAGACTACAGATAATATCATCCACCTTTCAAAAAAAATTTAACTCTAGCACTAGAGTATTAACGGATTACAAAAATAAAATTTTATCAATTCCAAACTACACATATTTTGATCAGGAGAACCGGGTACGTAGGGAATTAAAAATAATTGGAGTCCACCAAAAACAATCTCTTTAGTTATTGGTAACGGCTAATATCACTAAACTTTCTAAAGGATTCAACTAGAGCACCATAGTATAAATGCATTGCAACCCCAAACAAAATTTATCAATTTGAACTATACATACTTTGATCCCGAGATCTGAGTACTAAAGCAATCAGAAATGAATAATGTCCACCCAAACAAATATATGTCGTTATCCATAACAGTTAATATCACCTAACTTTCAAAAGAATTCAACTCGAGCACCAAGGTATAAATGAATTGCAAAACTACAATAAATTTATCAATTTCATACTACACTGACTTTGTTCCGAAGATCCGGTACTTAGGCAATCATAAATGATTATCGTCTACCAAAAAAGATAAATCTCGTTATTCATAACGGTTAATATCACCAAACTTTCAAAAGAATTCAACTCGAGCACCAGGGTATAAAAGAATTGAAAAAACGAAAAAATTTGTCAATTTCAAACTATGCTGACTTTGATCCCGAGTTCTAGGTACGTAGGCAATCTGAAAAAATTCGAGACCACCTATATAAAAAGTTGATATTTTATTTAAGTTTAAGGTAATTTTGATCTCCAAAAATCAAACTCTATATTTTCCGTCAAGTCTACAGATAATATCATCCAACTTTAAAAAAAAAAATTAACTCGAGCACTAGAGTATTAACGGATTACAAAAAGATATTTATCAATTCCAAATGACACAGACTTTGATCAGGAGAACCGGGTACGTAGGGAATTAAAAATAATTGCAGTCCACCCAAAACAATCTCTTTAGTTATTGGTAACGGCTAATATCACCAAACTTTCTAAAGGATTCAACTGGAGCACCATAGCATAAATGCCTTGCAAACCCAATCAAAATTTATCAATTTTGAACTACGCACACTTTGATCCCGAGATCCGGGTACTTAGGCAATCATAAATTATTACAATCCACCCAAAAAACTATATCTTGCGATACATAACTGTTAATATCACCAAACTTTCAAAAGAATTCAATTCCAGCACCAAGGAATAAATGAATTGCAAAACTAGAATAAATTTATCAATTTCAAACTACACTCACTTTGTTCCTAAGATCCAGGTACTTAGGCAATCATAAATGATTATCGTCTACCAAAAAAGATAAATCTCATTATTCATAACGGTTAATATCACCAAACTTTCAAAAGAATTCAACACGTGCACCATAATACAAATAGATTGCAAACCCAAACCAAATTTATCAATTTTGAACTAAGCAGACTTTGATCCTGAGATCAGGGTATATAGGCAATCTGAAATGATTACAGTCCACGCAAACAAATATATCCCGTTATTCACAACGGTTAATATATCCAAACTTTCAAAGAATTCAACTCGAGCACCGAGGGTATAAAAGAATTGAAAAAAAGAAAAAATTGGTCAATTTCGAACTACGCTAACTTTGATCTCGAATTCCGGATACGTAGGCAATCTGAAAAAATTCGAGACCACCTATATAAAAAGTTGATATTTTCTTTAAGTCTAAGGTAATTTTTATCTCCAAAAATCAAACTCAATATTTTCCGTCAAGTCTACAGATAATATCATCCAACTTTCAAAAAAAAATTAACTCTAGCACTAGAGTATTAACGGATTACAAAAACAAAAATTTATCCATTCCAAACTACACAGACTTTGATCAGGAGAACCGGGTACGTAGGGAATTAAAAATAATTAGAGTCCACCCAAACCAATCTTTTAGTTATTGGTAACGGCTAATATCACCAAACTTTCTAAAGGATTCAACTGGAGCACCATAGTATAAATGCATTGCTACCCCAAACCAAATTTATCAATTTGAACTATACATTCTTTGATCCCGAGATCTGAGTACTAAAGCAATCAGAAATGAATAAAGTGCACCCAAACAAATATATGTCCTTATCCATAACAGTTAATATCACCTAACTTTCAAAAGAATTCAACTCAAGCACCAGGGTATAAATGAATTGAAAAACTAGAATAAATTTATCAATTTCAAACTACACTGACTTTGTTCCCATGATCCAGGTACTTAGGCGATCATAAATGATAATTGTCTACCAAAAAAGATAAATCTCGTTATTCATAACGGTTAATATCACCAAACTTTCAAAAGAATTCAACTCGAGAACCATAATTCAAATGGATTGCAAACCCAAACCAAATTTATCAATTTTGAACTACGCATACTTTGATCCCGAGATCGGGGTACATAGGCAATCAGAAATGATTACAGTCCACCCAAACAAATATATCTCGTTATGCACAACGGTTAATATAACCAAACTTTCAAAAGAATTCAACTCGAGCACCAGGGTATAAAAGAATTGAAAAAAAAAGAAAAAATTTGTCAATTTCGAACGACACTGACTTTGATCCCGAGTTCCGGGTACGTAGGCAATCAGAACAGATTCGAGACCACCTATATAAAAAGTTGATATTTTCTTTAGAGATCTCCTCTTTAAAATGCTTGAGCTGGCTCCGTGATTCCATATAATTGATGGTCTTCTTGTGGAGTGCTTTTGAGGGGTCTCGGGTGTCTGGGACTTCGAAACCTTGAACAGGGACCGCTGAGTTGACCTCATTATTCTCCCCTTCTTGAAAAGGATTGGTCCTCAAATCTGCCCAATCATTGAAACCACAAGTTATTTCATACTCCTTATGTGTTGATATTTAATCATCATCGTTTGAGAAGGAACTTCCCTGAGAAAGTCGTGTGATATAAATGTGTGGCTGTCCAACGTGTGCTTCATTAGATGTTGGTGGTACTCCTGATGCTCTCAGCTCAAATGTGGGCTTGTCTGTACCACCATCAATAAAGTTAAATCCTATACACCAGAAGTTAGGACTAGCAAACAGTAGTTGATAATTATGCTTCGTTATGAATCTTCTGCGATCATTTTTATGAGGATAAAAATGCCTAAGTGTGGTCCAGTACTTAATTCGTTCCATACCCCTTTCCCTAAGCCAATTGAAATCATGTTTCAACTGAACAAAATACACAACAATTTCAAGGATTGAAATTAGCCAACGAATCCTATCCTGTCTAGTTATAATGATCAATGGCAGGGGTGATTCTTCATTCCTATTCCTATTAAGTTTCGAACTATCACAAATAAGATTACTAGATTTCACATTTAAAGAATATGGATAGGACAACTTATTGGGAATTTCGAGTATGGCTTGTTGTCCATGACGAGGTGTGATATTTTGGCATATGGTGCCTTGGGCCGTGACTTTGAAAACCTGCATCAATTTCACAGCAAAACTATATAGGAAATATGATACGTTAGTTGTACTGAGATTCTCCTCAATTGGTGTTGGAATGGCGAGTGCTCGGTTTAGCTCACAAGGGTTTTCTGACTTGTTTTCTCTACTCTCGACTCCCTTGTTTTGAGCTTTCTTTGAATCTTTTTTTGAACTCTCTAGGGTGGCACTCGTCTTTTGTTCGCTCATCTCTCTTTTTATAAGCTCTAACTCGTTTTTCTCTCAAGCCTCAAGAGCTTGGTGCCTCTCCAATTGTCTTGATAGACTTCTAACGGTGTGAGAGCATTCAACGTGTATTTCTTCGTCTCGTCCATGAGGGTAACTTGGTTGGTCTGGCCATAATGCACTATATCTCGATCAAATTGCCATGACCTTCCTAGTAGCACGTGAGCTCCCTCTATTGGTACTACGTCACAAAGAACTTCGTCAGAGTATCGACCAATACTAAATGATAGTAGTACCTGCTTTTGCACTTTATTATTGCCACATTTTTTAAGCCATTGCAGCGTGTATGGTCATGGATGCTTAATCATCTTGAGGCCCATCTTCTCCACTAGAACTTTGCTCGCCATATTGGTGATCCTTCCTCCATCGATCACCATGCTACTTAACAAGTTGTTGGTGCAACATCGAGTGTTGAATAAGTTCTCCCTTTGTTCGGCTCCTTCGAGTGTTGGTGTGCTAAGAACACGTCTAGAGGCATAGTTGAGCTTTAGAGCTTTTCCCTATTGCTTTCGTCTTCTTCTTCCTTGAGTCTCAATCCTCAGTTCTGCTTCATGCTAAGTGTCCCCTTTGATTATATGATCTGGTTTGGTAGGCTCTCTTGATGTGGGGCAGCCTTGGTGTGGATGGTCCAACGTTGGGTGGCCTCGGTAAGGGCCACGCGTTGGTGTCGGACCTTGGTAGTAGTTGTGGCTTGGGGTGGAACCTCCTTGGACTTCTTTCGGGTGGGCCAGGTCTTTAAAGTTGAGGCAGAGCTCTTTGAGTTGGGCTTGGATTTTCGCAACTCGCCCGTGCCATTTGCCATAATTGCTAACAAAAATTGAACTGATTGGTAACAAATGGACCTCCCATATCACTCGAACCTATAATTCACTGTTGTGTTTACCCCTTGTGTATATCACTCAATTGAAATGAAAATATATGGAATAGAAAAGTCAACACGAGTAGTCTTAAAAGTCAGGTAACGCAATTGAAATTTTATTCGAAATCAAGAAGGATAGTCGAAATAACAATTTAAAAGCTATTTTCAAACCCCAATTCTAATCACTCTTCGGTCAAGCCAAAATCCTTTCTATGCTAATTGTTTGAAATCAAAATCACAAGCATCAATTCAAAATTATCAAGGAAAATGTCTGCCCTATACTCGAATTTACAAGAAATCAAATCATGACCTGAAACCGTGTGGGGTGGGTGGCTCTTTGGTTCGGCCTTAGCTCTTTTTGGCCTATTGATTGTGCTTATTAGTTTATCTTTTCTTTTTAATGCCACCTGATTTTCTTTACCACCAAGAAACACGTTAGATAAAATGGAGATCAAAAGAGAATAATCTTAATCTAACAAAGACCCGAAAATTCTCAAAATCAACCGAATCTCTCCAACAATTCTTCTCTTTTTATTTTTTCTGATTTATGCTCCTATATCTACTAGAAAAATAATCGATCTTCAATTCTCACGCAATCAACTAGAAAGGAGAAGAAAGAACTCAATCGTAATCCAAGTAGGAACTCTACACAAGCTCAACCCGAATCACAAACAATTCTCGGCAACACTACTTTTTTTGAATTTTCAGAATTTTGCCCTTAAATCAAAAGACATATAGTAAATGATTCGTAGTTCTAATACAGAACGGGGCTCTGATGCCAAACTGATATGAGCCAGAACGCCTATTGAGGCGACTGAGGAATCTATCAACTTTGAATTCAAAACAACGAACAATCCTAGGAATAGGATGGAAAACGGACTTGAACCCACTAGCTATGAGGACGTAGGAACTCGAAGTATTATGGAAATAAGGTGCCACGAAGTGGAGGTGGGTACTCTAAATCAAAAACCCACAATCCCTCGATCAAGTAACAACTAGCAAGAACGAAACAAACCAAATGACTAAAACTAGTAGAAACTTTTCGTTCATTGTCATTTTGGGTGTCCTTCAATATGATGGCTGCACCCTCTTTATATAGGAGAGGGAGGCCACGAAATCCTACTACAAAGAAGGGATTTCTCTTCTTCTAACATAGAAAGAGATATTCCGTTAAGATACTACTAAAAAATGGAAAATAAACACTATTATCCTAAAAACTAATAACTAAGCGAGAAGGATCTAGAATGAGACTTCTTGGTCTTCAAGTTTGAATAAAATGCTGAATGGAATAAGATAAATAATTCTTGGATTCGTCCTTGATGGTTGGGGCCACTCCGTGGGCTCGTAGGCGGGCCTAAGTTAGGCTTTGAGTTGCTGATTGGTAGTCTGACTACAAACAGGCCTTAGTGACGTCCCAAGGAGTTATGGAATGCGTGCTCTTCATATGGTACAAGAAAATATGGACCCGGCTCGAAAGGGTGTGAGAGGCCTCGTTACGGTGGCACCGACATCACCGTAACGAGTCCACTTGTGGGCTTCATCCCCAAACTCGTTTCTCCTTGCTTCCAGCGGCCTTGTTGGTCTTCAAATAGCCCATTAAGCACGTGGTCTAGAGATGGCGCGGATAGAGTCTTCTCGTTTGGGCCAGAGTGCGATTTGGTGCAATCCTCTGAAACTGGTGGACCCGATTTCGAACAACTTCACACCTTCGAAATCCAATTCTGCTCTGAATGCTTCCAAACTCAGGGATACGTCTTCTTATCATTCCACACCTCAGCTCCAAAGATAGTACGTGCAAAGTTGGCCGGAACTCTCATTCTTGTGAGTCTTGATTCTTAGGTGCGGTCGTGATGTTGATGTTGATTCCAATGCCGGCCTCGATGTCGTGGTGCGGCATCAGTGCCACTCGTTGGATCGCCAATTCTTTGACGATAAATTTGTCTTCATTGATCCAAGCTAGGGATATCCTTGTATCCGTCTCGGGTGTCTGGGACTTGGAACTCTTTGTTAGGGATCGCTTAGATGACCTCATCACACCATGAAAAATGCCCTCTGGTATGCTGCACTTTCATCATGCACTCTTTACAATGCACCTTGGTACGTTTCAATTCCACTATACACAATGCACCTTGTTGTGGTTCACTTCAACCTTCTACCTTGCACCTTGTGCCTTAGGATGGTGCATTTCCCCTATACACTTTGGACATTAATATGATGCAGTCTCACCATTCACCATGCACCGTGCATTATGATATGGTGCACCATCATGCACTATGCACCGTACTTTGTGGCATTGTGCACTTTCATCATGCACTATGCACCATGCACATTGTTATGACGTACTTACACCATGCACCTTGGTACAATGCACTTCAACTATACATTGTGCCCCTAGGTATGGTGCACTTCCACCCTGAACCATGGTATAGTGTACTTCCACTATGCACATTCCACCTTGGTATGGTGTACTTCCACCATCCAGCTCACTCATTGCACTTCCACCATGTACCATGCACCTTCGCATTATGCATTTGCACTATGCATAGTGCACCTTTGTATAGTTCCCTTCCACCATGAAACATTGATTATGCAGCTTGGAACGATGTACTTCCACTATTCAAGGTGAACCTTCGTATGGCGCACTTCCACCATCCACCTTGCACTTTGCACCTTAGTACGATGCACTTACACTATGCATAGTGCGGATTAGTATGATGTAATTCCACCATTCACCATGCACTATGCCCTATAGTATGGTGCAATTCCATCATGCACTATTTAGAATCCAACTTGGTGCGACGAACTTCCTTCATGCACTATTCACCATGCAACTTGGAACGGTGCACTTCCACTATATACAATGCACCTTAGGATGGTGCACTTTCCGCACGCACCATGCTCCTTGCACATTGGTACAGTGAGCTTCCACTATGCATAATACACTTTGGTACGGTGCACTTCCACCATCCATCTTACATTTTTCACCTTGGTACGATGCACATCTACTTCGAAGCGTGCGTATTAGTATAATGTCGTTCCACCATTCACCATCCATCATGCACTATGGTATAGTACACTTTCATCATGCACTATGCACCGCACACATTGGTACGATACACTCCCACCATTTACCTTGCACCTTGGTATAATAGACTTCCACTATACGTAGTGCACCATGCACCATGGTATGGTGCACTTCCACCATGCACCATGCATCATGCATCATGCACTATGGTATGGTTCTCTTCCATCATGGACCTTGCACCTTGGTACACTGCAATTCGATTATGCACAGTGCACCTTTGTATGGTCCACTTCCACCATCCACCTTCCACTTTACACATTAGTACGATGCAGATACACTTTGCACCATCCACATTAGTATGATGCAGTTCCACCATTCACCATGCACAGTCCATAGTGGTATGGTGCACTTCCATCATGTACAGTGCAACGCATACGTTGGTACAATGCACTTCCACCTTGCCCCTTGGTACAATGCATTTCCACCTTGCACCTTGGTACAATGCACTTCCACCTTGCGCCTTGGTACAATGCACTTCCAACTTGCACCTTGGTATAATGCACTTCCACTATACACATTGCACCTTGGTATTTTTCACTTCCACCATAGACTATGCTCCGTACACCTAGGTATAGTGTACTTCCACTAGGCACATTGCACCTTTGTATGGTGCACTTCCACCACCCACCTTGCACTTTGTACATTAGTACGGTGCATTTCTACTATGCAATGTGCACATTAGTATGACGCAGTTCCACGATTAACCATGCTGAGAAACCCCACCCTATGAGTCCCGATGGAACCACTGGTTCAACCAAGAGTCCTACTCGAGTTTCAACCTGAATTGAAAGAAACACAACTGCTAATAAAATCGGTAAAACAAGCATTAAAACTGAACTGACTTTACTTAAATAACTTACCAACTAGGATCTTGAATCACAAAACACGACAAGTCAAAAGGAGATAACAACTATAGTTTTGAAAATACATAAAAAAGATATCATATGATATCAAAACCTGACCAGCTTTACGTCCAAAGATCGGCTCTCCGTACTGTGAACACACAGATACACCCGCACTGAGTCTTTAGTGTGCCTGCACTGCACTGTACTGTCTGTACTAAGCTATACTGCCTGTAATGAAATGTACTGCCTGTTTTGGGATAGAAACAAGAAGTCTATATAAATACTATACTAATATTATGACCCTGTGGTCCAGTACCCTAACTATGAGCGGGCAGCCTCATGGTGGATCAGACCATGAAACCACCCTAAATAACATGTGAGTAGCATCTATAGGCATACTCAACACGTCCTGCCTCAGCCTGAACTGTAACCTGGGGGATTGCACAATCCATGGGGTGGATGACCAACGTATAACTTGGGCTAGTCTATCTAGTCCTGGTTCTTAATTCTAAACATGAACTGTAAAACATGCACATTTCCTCGTTGTGAGCTTATGCTCGAAACATAATCAACTTTCTGTGTAGTAGATCACATGCATAACTTGAAATACTCAACTGCATAACACAACTACCTGTACAGTAGATCGCATGCTACTATACAATCTTGGAATTTCAACCAAGGATTCTTGACAACTAATTACAGTTCTACGCTTAGAGCAGAAAAGTAATCCTAAAACCCACCTGTTATAAAGTGCTGACATCTCTAACTCTGACTTAACATGATTCCTCTCTCTGCCACGAGTCCCTAGCTTCTGACCGTGTGTCATTTGGAGCTCAAACGATCGAGTTATGCTCCAAATATTTCTTTGCAAGAATTTGAAACTTGCTAGTCCTTTTACTGCCTCCATTACACTAACTGATCCAGAACTTCCATTTGTTGAAAAACATGACCCACATCCTTAACTATACACAATCCATAATTTTAGATCTACTGAAGCAAAACTGACAACTAATTCGGAAAGTTACTGACTGATCACTTAACTGCCCAAACTTGCTGGTAGGTCACTAACCACCCGCAACGTTGTTGGGAGGTCACTGTCTTCTCCGGCGAGGGCCTCACCGTCAGAGAGTGAACCCAGAATCCGGCGATGTCCTTCGGCGAGTTCCAAGCTACTTGGAAGCGCTGATTCTCGCCGTCGCTGGTCACCTCCTTCACCGTCGTCGTCCCAGTTTTGCTCTGCGCCATTCGGAGACCCTTCTAGACGCGCCAACTCCTCTCATTCAACCTCAGATGCATGGTCACCGCCGTCCTCGGATCTCCTTGCTCTATTTGACATCCCACTGTTCCGGATCTCCCCGGTCTCATCAAATCGACGCCAAGGAATCAAGGTGGGATCCTGGTACATTACGCTCCCTGACTCACGATCGTCAAGTCGCCGTCATTAGGGAGCTGGTAGAATTCTCTCTCCCTACTGCAACTGTAGGGTGAGGAATCACCACCCAACGCTCTCGTTGTACTTGAATGTAACTTTGGCCCATCTTGCCGTTGGGCTCAACGAACGGCCTAAAACCAACACATTACCACAACTTCTATTTGGGCCTCATTGCCCGCAACTAAGTCCTACTCCAATTAAAATGTTATTCCTGATCTTTCGCTTCAATTGTCCAACACCATCTCCTAATTGCTTGATCCATCTAACGGTCCTGAACTCTCCAAGGTCATAACTAAATAATTAAAGAGACTTAACTCTTCTTCCGATTGACTTAGTCAACCCGATAATTATCCTGAGCCTTGTAACGCTTTAATACTTGGTTAGCTGCTCAGTCAACTCGTCAAGTTAATTAAATTAATTCAGTTTCCAACTCCCGACTTCTATTAAACGAGTAAGATTCTGATCGAACCGAATTTCATATTGAACTAAAATCGGGGATTCACACATGCATTGTGCACTATGGTATGGTGCACTTCCATCATGCACAATGCACCTTGCACCTTGGTACAGTGCACTCCCACTACGCACAATGGATCCTGGTATGGTGCACTTCCACCATCGACCCTCCACTTTGCATGTTAGCACGAAGCACATGCACATTACTATGATGTAGTTCCACCATTCACCATGCACCGTCCGCTGTGGTATGGTGCGCTGCCATCATGCACAATGCACTACGTATAGTGCTACGATGTAGTTCTACCTTACGAAGGTCCATTGTGCATAGTGGAAAATACACTGTACCAAGGTGCACTATGCATAGTACATGATCAAAGTGCACCATAACATAATGAACGGTGCAAAGTGAATGGTAGAACTGCATCATTCTCTTATGCAGGGGGGGCATACTGGAAGCACACAATATTAATATGCAAAGTACAAGGTGGATGGTGGAAGTGCACCATGCCAAGGTGCACTACGCATAGTGGAAATGCATTGTACCAAGGTGCATGATGGAAGTGCATCATACCAAGGTAAACTGTGCATGGTGCATGATCAAAGTCCACCATACCATAGTGCATGGTGCATTATGAATGATGGAACTGAATCATACTAATGTGCATCGTGCATAGTGGAAGTACAACAGACCAAGGTGCAAACTTTAAGGTGGGTGGTGGAAGTGCACCATAAAAAGGTGCATTGTGCATAGTGGAAGCACACCGTACAGTTCCACCATACACCATCCACTCTGCGCCTTAGTATAGTGCATTTACACTATGCATAGTGAAGCTTCCTATGGTGCACTACCACCATTCACTATGCACCATAGAGCTGAGAACAATGCCCTTCCAATATATATGGTGCACCTTGGTATGGTGCACTTCCACCATCCACCTTGCACAGTGCACCTTGGTACCATGCACTTCCACCGTGCACCATGAACAATGCACTTCCACTATGCACAATGCACCTTGGTATAATGCACTAGCACCATCCACCTTCCAATTTCCCCCATAGTACGGTGCACTTCCATCATGCATTTTCCACTCTACACCTTGTAACAGAGCACTTCTACTATGCACAGTGTACCTAGGTATGGTGCACTTCCACCATGCACCTTCACTATGCACCTTGGTACGATGAACTTCCACCTAAGATCATGGATCATGCACCTCATTACACTGTGCTTCCACTATGCACAATGCACATTGGTATGGTGCACGTGCACCATCCCCCTTGGACATTGCACCATCCACCTAGTACTTTACGTTTTCGTATGGTGTACTTCCACCATGCACCGTATACCTTGGTACGATGCACTTCCATCATGTAGTGAGCACCATGCACTTTAGTATAGTGCATTTACATAATGCACCGTGTAGCTTCATATGGTGGACTACCACCGTGCACTATGCACCAGGCAGCTAGGATCAATGCACTTCTAGTATACATGGTGCACCTTGGTATGGTGCACTTCCACTATACACCTTGCACAATGCAGTTTGGTACGATGCACTTCCACCATGCACCATGTAATGTGCACCTTAGTATAATGCACTTGCACTATGCACATTGCATTGTTCACCTTGCACTATTCACCTTGGTACGATGCACTTCCACTATGCACAGTGCACATTCGTATGGTGCACTTGCACCATCCCCTTGCACATTGCATCTTGGTATTATGCACTTTAACCATGTACTTATACCTTGCACCTTATTATATTGCCTTTCGATTCTGCACCATGCATGTTTGTGTTGTGCACTTCCCCCATTCACTAAGAACATTACAGCTTGGACTAGGGAACTTTCACTAAGCTTGGTGCACCTTGGTATGATGCACTTCAACCATCCACCATGCACTTTGCACCTCAATACGGTGCACTTCTACTGTGCAACTTGCATATTAGTATGTTGTAGCTCCACCATTCACTATGCACCGTGCATTATGTTATAGTGGACTTCTATCATACACTATGCACCGTGTACATTGGTTCAGTGCACTTCCACTATGCACAATGCACCTTGGAATGATGCACTTCCACTATGCACAGTGCACCTAGGAATGATGCACTTCCACACAGTGCATCTTGATATGGTGCACTTCCACCATGCATCTTGGACAGTGCACCTTGTATGCTGCACTTCCATCATGCACCATACATCATGGTTCGATGCACATCCACGATGCACCATGCAATTTGCGCCTTGATATAGTGCATTTCCACTATGAACAGTGCAGCTTTGTATGGTGCAGTTTCACCATGCACTATGCACCATGTAGCTTGGAAAGGTGCACTTCCACTGTCCATGGTGCACCTTAGTGTAATGCAGTTCCACCATGGACAATAAACCTTGGTACGATGAACTTCCACAATGCACCATCAATCGTGCACATTGGTACAATGCACTTCCACTATGCACTGTGCATCTTCGTATGGTCCAGATCTACCATCCACCTTGGAACGGTGCACTTCTACTATGCACAGTGCACCTAGTTATGGTGCACTTCCACCATGGACCATGCATTATGCACCTTGGTATAGTGCACTTCCAATATGCACAATGCACCTTGGAATGGTGCATTTCCACTATGCATCTAGCACTGTACATCTTTGTACATGGCACTTCCACCATGCACCGTGCACCTTGGTACGATGCACTTCCACCATGCAAACCATCCACCGTACATCTTAGTATAGTGCAATTACACTATACAAAGGACAGCATGAATTGTGCACTACCACCGTGTACTATGCACCATGCAGTTAGGACAATGCACTTCCAGTATACATAGTGCACCTTGGTATGGTACACCTCCACCATGGATATTTGACAATGCACCTTGGTATGGTGCAGTTTCACCATGCCCCATGAACTATGGACCTTCGTACAATGCACTTCCACTATGCACAGTGCACCTTGGTCTGGTGCACTTCCATCATGCATTATGCACCGTGCACCTTCGAATGGTGAACTTCTATGCATAGTGCACCTAGATACGGTGCACATTTACCAAGCACCTTTCACACTGCGCCTTGGTATAATGAACTTCCGCCTAGCACCCTGTACCATGCACCTAGGTACAGTGCATTTTCACTATGCATTGTGCACCTTGAATTCATGCACTTCTACGATCCACCTTGCATGGCGCACCTTGGTATGGTTTATGTAACACCTTAGGAAAATCCCAAATCGACAAAGCATGGGAGAGATCCATGGGCTATAAGTAAGAATCCATCCTTAATTGACAAGACGCGTTTTTAGGGTGAGATGGAGGAGTTATTGCAAAGAACTCTGAAGTTAATCATGCTCAGGTGGGAGCAGTGTAGAAATGGGTGACATCCTGAGAAGTCACTGTTCTGCACCCAAAAACAAATCCATGAGGGATTAGTTATGCACAAAGCGGACAATATCTTGTCGGAAAAGGTCGGGTGTTACAGTTTACTTCCATCATGCATCTAGCACAGAGCACCTTAGAACGAGGCACTCCACCATGCATTATGGAGCGTGGACGTTGGTACAATGCACTTCCACTATGCATAGTGCACATTCATATGATGCACTTCCACCATCCACCTTGCACTTTGCATCTTAGTACAGTAAGCTTCCCCATGCACCATGCACAATAGTATGGAGCAATTCCACCATGCATTGTGCACCATGCAGCTTGGAAAGGTGCTCTTCCACTATGTATGATGCACCTTGGTACGATGCACTTCCACAATGCACCATGAATTGTGTACCTTGGTACAATGCACTTTCACTAAGCTCGATGCACCTTGGTACGATAAATGTCCACCATCCACCCTACACTTTGCAACTTAGTATGGTGCTCTTTGACTATGCACTGTGCATATTAGTTTTATACAGTTCCACCATTCATATTGCACCATGCGCCTCAGTATAGTACATTTCCACTATAGAATTTTCACCTTAGTACTTTGTACTTCCATCATGAACTAGGCAAGGTGCACCTTGCAATAGTGCACTTCTACTATGCACGGTGCACCTTGGTATGGTGCACTTCCATCATGCACCATACACCGTGAACCTTATTACAATGCACTATATGAGGGGCACGATTCATGGTGGACAGTGAAAGTGCACCATACCAAGGTGCACTAGTTATAGTGGAAGTGCATTATATGAAGGTGCAACGTTGGTAGTTTTGTACGTACCAATTTGTATTGTCCATAGTGCATGATTGAATTTCTCCATACCATAGTGTATAGTGCATGGAGAATGGTGGAACTGCATCATACTAATGTGCATGGTGCATAATGTAAGTGCACTGTACTATGGTGCAAAGTGCAAGGTGGTTGGGGGAAGTTCATCATACCAAGGTGCATGGTTCATAGTGCTTATTCAAAGTATATTGTACCAAGATCCATGGTGCATGGTACATGGTGGAAGTAAAAAAATACAAAGGTGTATCATGCATATTGGAAATACATCGTCCCAAGTTGTAGGTGCATTATGTATGGTGGGAATACACTTTACTAATACACGATGCATGGTGGAAGTGCACTGTACCAAGAAGCACAATGGAAGGTGGATTGTAGAAGTGCACTATGCATAGTGAAAGTTTATTATACCAAGGTTCACGGTGCATGGTGCATAGTAGAAGTGCACCATGCCAAAGTGAATTGTGTATAGTGGAAGTGCACAGTACCAAAGGTGCAAAGTGCACCATTGCATGGTCACTGGTGCATATTGCATAGTGGAATGAACCATCAGAAGCTGCAATGTTCATAGTGGAAATGCTCTAAACTAATGTGCATGGTGCATGATCGATGGTGGACGTGCATCATACAAAAGGTGCACGGTGCATGGTGGAAGTCCATCATAACAACACACACAGTTCAAGGTGGAGGTGGAAATGAACTATACCAAGATTTTCGGTGCATAGTGCATGGTGGATGTGCAAAATATAAACGTGCACTATGTATGTGGAAGTGAACAATACCAAGGTGAATGGTGCATGGTGGATGTACACTATACCTTTCACACTGTGCAAGGTGGATCGTGGAAGTGCACCATTCCAAAGTGCATTGTGCATGGTGGACGTGCACTATACCAAGGTACACAGTGTAAGGTGAATGGTTGAAATGCACAATACTAATGTGCACTTTACAAATTGGAAGTGCATTGTACCAAGGTGCATGGTGGAAGTGCACGGTGTATTGTGTAGGATGGAAGGTCACCATTCCATGGAGCACAGTGCATGACGCATGGTAGAAGTACATTATACCAAGTCGCACTACAAGGTGGATGGTGGAAGTGCACCATACCAATGTGCATAGTGCATAATGGAAGTGCATTGTACCAAGGTCCATGGTGGAAGTTCAACTTACCAAGCCGAACAGTGCAAAATTGATGGTGATAGTACATCATAATAAGGTACACTATGCATTGTGGAAGTGCACTATACCAAGGTGCATAGTGAATGGTGGAAGTACAAAATCGTGGAACTGCAGCATGCCATAGTACATGGTGCATGGTGAATGATGGAACTGCATCATAGTAATGCACATGTTGCATAGTGGACGTGCACCTTACTAAGGTGTAAAGTGCAACGTGGATGGTGGAATTACACTAAACCCAATTTCACTATGTAGTGCACTGTACTAAGGTGCAAGGTGTATGGGGCATGGTGGAAGAGAATCGTAGTAATGTGCACTGTGCAAGGTGCATGGTCAAAGTGCATCGTTCCAAGCTACATGGTGCATAATGTATGGTGGAAATCAACCATATGACGCTCCATTGTACATAGTGGAAATGCACTGTACTAAGGTGTATGGTGCATGGTGCATGGTGGAAGTGCATCGTACTAAGTGCACGGTGCATGCTGGAAGTGCATCATATCAAGGTGCATTGTGCGTATTGGGAGTGCACTATACCACTGTGCATGGTGCATAGTGGAAGTGCACTGTGTATAATGGAATTTCAATATACCGAGGTTCAAGGTGCATGGTGGAGATGCACGCTACCAATGTGCATGGTGCATAGTGCATGATGGAAGTGCATCATACAATAGGTGCGCGATTCATAGTGACTGGAAGAAGTACATCATACTATTGTGCATGGTACATAGTAGAAGTTTATCGTACGAAGGTGAAAAGTGCAAGGTGGATGGTGGAAGTGCACTATACCAAGGTGCACTAAGCATGGTGAATGGTGGAGCTGCATCATTCTAATGTGCAGTATGCATACTGGAAATGCTTTGTATTAAGGTGCAATGTGCAAGGTGGGTGGTGGAAATGCACCATACCAAGTTGCACTATGGATAATAGACATGCACTATACCAAGGTGAACGGTCCATGGTGCATGGTGGAAGTGCACCGTACATAGGTGCACTATGCATAGTGAAAGTGCAAGTACCAATGTATGGTGCATAGTGGCAATGCATCGTATATAGATGCACTTTGCATAGTACATGATGAAAGTGGACCATACCATAGTGTATGGTGCATTGTGAATAGTGGAACTACATCATACTAATGTGCATGGTGCATAATGGAAGTGTATTATATACCAAGGCACACTATGCATAGTTCATGATGAAATTGCACCATACCATAGTGCATGGTGCATGGTGAATGGTGGAACTCCATCATCCTAATGTGTAGTGTCCATAGTGGAACTGTATTGTACTAGAAGCATAAATACAAGGTGGATTGTGGAAATACACCATACCAAGGTGCACTTTGGCTAGAGGAATTACACTATACCAAGGTGTATGGTGCATAGTACATGGTTGAAGTACAAGTTACCACGGGGCATAGTGTATAGTGAAAGTGTAGTGTACCAAGGTATGGTGCATAGTGGAAGTGCACCGTGCATAGGTGCATTATACATAGTGCATGATGAAAGTGTGCACACCATAGTGCACGATGCATTGTGAATGGTGGAACTGCATCACACTAATGTGCATGGTGCATAATGGAAGTGCATCATAGTAAGGTGCTAAGTGCAAGGTGGGTGGTGGATGTGCATAAGACCAAGGTGGACCATGAATGGTGGTAATGCACTGCACCAATTTATAGGATACATGGTGCATGGTGGAACTGCATTGTACCAAAGCAAGCTGATAATTAATGATGACATTGCACCATACCATATTGCATGGTGCATGGTGAATGGTGGAACTCCATCATCCTAATGTTCACTGTGCATAGTGGAACTTTATCGTACTAGAAGCTGCAAAATACAAGGTGGATTTTGGAAATGCACCATACCTAGGTGCACTCTACATAAAGGAATTGCACTATACCAAGGTGCATGGTGCATAGTACATGATGGATGTACAAATTACCAAGGTGCATAATGTATAGTGAAAGTGCATTGTACCAAGGTGCAATATGCATAATGGACATGCATTATACCAAGGTGAACGGTCCATGGTGCACGGTGGAAGTGCATTGTACCAAGGTCCACTATGCATAGTGCATGATGGAAGTGCAACATACATCATGTACGCTGCATGGTGAATTATGGAACTGCATCATCATAATGTGCATGGTGCATACTAGAAGTGCACCGTACCAAGGATCACTATGCCTAATGGAATTGCACTATACCAAGGTGCATGGTGCATTATACATGGTGGATGTACAAATTACCAAGGTGCACTGTGTATAGTGAAAGTGCATTGTACCAAGATATGGTGCGTAGTGGAAGTGCACCGTACATGCACTCTACATAGTCCATGATGGATTGTGAATGGTGGAATTAGATCATACTAATTTGCATGGTGTATGATGGAATTGCACCGTACCAAGCCACACGGTGCATGGGGAATGGTGGAATTTCTTCATACTAATGTGCATGGTGCATAGTAGAAGTGCATCATACTATGGTGCAAAAGTGCAATGTGGATGGTTGAAGTGCACCATACCAAGGTGGACTATGCATAGTGGAAGATCACTATGTGAAGGTGTACTGTACCATGGTGCACGATAAACATCCACACTGTGCATAGTGGAAATGCATTGTATAAAGGTGTATAGTGCATGGTGGAAGTACACCATAGAACGGTGCACTATGTATAGTGGAAATGCACTATACCAAGGTGCTAGGTGCATGGTGCACTTGTGGAAGTGTATCGTACCAAGTTGCATGGTGCGTAGTGCATGATGAAATTGCACCATACGATAGTGCACGGTGCATGGTGAATGGTGGAAATTCATCATACTATTGTGCACCATATTGAGGTGCAAAGTACAAGGTAGATGCTGGAAGGGCACCATACCAAGGTGCACTATGCATAGTGGAAGTTCAAAATACCAAGGTGCACGGTCCATGATGCATGGTGGAAGTGAACCATATCAAGGTGCACCGTGCATAGTGGAAGTGCACAGTTCCAAGCTACATGGTGCATAGTGTAAGGTGTAAGGACACCATATGACCTTACATTGTGTAAGTGCACCTTACCAAGTTGCACTATGAATAGTAGAAGCGCACTATACCAAGCTACATTGTGCATAGTGGAAGTGCACGATTCCAAACTGCATGGTGCATAGTGTATGGTAAAAGTGCACCATACAATGTTGCACTATGCATAGTGGAAATGCATTGTACTAAGGTGCATGATGCAAGGCGCATAAATATAGGTGCATCGAACCAAGGTGTACAGTTCATGGTGGACGCTCACTATACCATGACGCATAGTGCAAGGTAGATGGTGGTAGTACAGCATACCAAGGTGCACTCAATATAGTAGAAGTGCACTATACGAACGTGTATATTTCATGTGGGAAGAGTAAAATACCAAGATGGACTGTGCATAGTGGAAGTGCACTATACCGTGGTGCACTGTTCATCATGCATGGTGGGAGTGCATCGTACTAAGGTCCACTATGCATAGTGCACGTTCCATGGTGCATGGTGAAAGTGCATTGTACAAAGGATTACAATGTATATAGTACATGATAGAAGTTCATCATACCATAGTGCATGGTGAATGGTGATGGTGGAACTGCATTAGACATATGTTCAAGGTGCATAGTAGGAGTGCACCATACTAAGGTGAAAAGTACAAGGTGGATCATGGGAATCCACGTTACCAATTTTCACTATGCATAATGGAATTGCACTAGAGCAAAGTGCACGATGCATAGTGCATGGTGGAAGTACAAAATACTAAGATGCATTGTGTATAGTTGAAGTGCACGATGCATAGTGCATGGTAGAAATACAAAATACAAAGATGCATTGTGTATAGTTGAAGTGCACTATACCAAGGTGAAAGGTGCGTGGTGCATGGTGGAAGTTGACCATATTTAGGGGCACTATGTATAGTGTATGATGAAAGTGCACCATACCAAGATTTACTATGCATAGCGGAATTGCAAGAGCAAAGTGCATGGTGGAAGGGCACCGTACCTAGGTGCACTGTGCATAGTTTATGATAGAAGTACACCATACGATATTGCACGATGAAAGGTGAATGGTGGAACTGCAATCATTTTAATGTGCAAGGTGCATAGTAGATGCGAATTGTGCACATTGGTATGGTGCACTTCCATCATACCAAGGTGCACTGTGCATAGTGGAAATGCACTATACCAATTTGCACAGTTCATGGTGTATGGTGAAAGTGCATCGTACCATGGTTCATGATGGAAGTGCACCATGCCATAATGCACCATATCGTAATGCACGGTGCAAGGTGAATGGTGGAACTGCATCTTATTAATGTACATGTTGCATAGTGGAAGTGCACCGTACTAAGGTGCAAAGTGGCAAGGTGGGTGGTGGAAGTGCACCGTAC
Source organism: Linum usitatissimum (assembly GCA_030674075.2). Classification (NCBI taxonomy): domain Eukaryota; kingdom Viridiplantae; phylum Streptophyta; class Magnoliopsida; order Malpighiales; family Linaceae; genus Linum; species Linum usitatissimum. Next base: position 356,976 of record JAUJYP020000165.1, on the reverse strand, counting down.
CAAGGTGCAATGTGAATAGTGGAAAGGCACAGTACCAAGTTGCATGATCGATGGTGCACGGTGGAAGTGCATCATACGAAGGTGCACGCAATAGTGCATAATTGACGTACACTATACCATAGCCATGGTGCATGGTGGAACTGCATCATATTGGAATGTCGGTGGATAGTGGTAGTGCACTATAGTATGGTGCAAAGTATAAGATGGATGGTGGGATTGCACTATACCAAGGTGCAATATGCATAGTGGAATTGCACTATACCAAGGTGCAATATGCATAGTGGAATTGCACTATACCAAGGTGCAATATGCATAGTGGAATTGCACTATACCAAGGTGCAATATGCATAGTGGAATTGTACTATACCAAGGTGAATGGCTCTTAGTGCATGGTGGATCTACAAAATACAAAGGTGCACAGTGTGGAAGTGCATTGAACCAAGGTGCATGGTGCATAAGGGAAGTGCATTGTACTTAGGGGCACTATGCATAGTGTATGATGAAAGTGCACCATACCATAGTGCATGATGCATAGTGGAACTACACCGTACTAAGGTGCCAAGTGCAAGGTGGGTGGTGGTATTGCATCATACCAAGGTGCATTGTGCATAGTGGAAATGCACCGTACCAAGGCGCGCAGTCCATGGTGGAAGTGCATTCTACCAAGGTGCACTGTGCATTTTGCATGATAGACGTGCACCATACTATTGTGTATGCTGCATGGTGAATGGTGGAACTGCATCATTCTAATGTGCAGTACGCATACTGGAAATGCTTTGTACTAAGGAACAATGTGCAAGGTGGGTGGTGGAAATGCACCAAACCAAGGTGCATTATGCATAATGGACATGCACTATACCAAGGTGAACGGTCCATAGTGCACGGTGGAAGTGCATTGTACCCCGGTGCACTACGCATAGTGCATGATGGAAGTGCAACATACATCATGTACGGTGCATGGTGAATTGTGGAACTACATCATCATAATGTGCATGCTGCATATTGGAAGTGCACTATACCAAGGAACACTATGCCTAATAGAATTGCACCATACCAAGATCCATGGTGCATAGTGCATGGTGGACGTACAAAACACCAAGTTGCACTTTATATAGTGATGGGCACTGTAGTAAAGTGTAAGGTGCATAGTGCATGATTAAAGTGCACAATACCATAGTGCATGGTGCATTGTGAATGGTGGAACTACATCATTTGAATAGGTTTTGTTCATAGGGGAAGTGTATCGTACTAAGGTGCAAAGTTCAAGGTGGGTGGTGGGCGTGCACTATACGAAGGTGAACAGTGCATAGTGGAAATGCACTGTACCAATGTGCACGATAAATGGTGAATGGTAGAAGTTTAATGTACCAAGTTGTATAGTGCATAGTGCATGGTGGACGTGTACATACCATAGTGCATGGTGTATGGTGAATGGTGGAAATGCATCATACTGACGTGCATGGTGCAGAATGGTAGTGCATCATACTATGGTGCAAAGTATATGGTGGATGGTGGGAGTTCACTATATCGAGGTGCATTGTGCATAGTTGAATTGCACTATACCAAGGTGCAATGGTGCATAGGGCATGGTGGAAGTACACTATACCAAGGTGCATTGTGTATAGTTGAAATTGGTGTGTACCAAGGTATGGTGCATAGTGGAAGTGCACCATACCATAATGTATGGTGCATGGTGCATTATGAATGGTGGAACCACATCATACTAATGTGCATGTTTCTTAGTGGAAGTGCACCATAGTGGTGCCTAGTGCAAGGTGGGTTGTGATAGTGCACTAAACCAAACTGCACTATGAATGGCGGAAATTCACTGTACCAAGGTGCATGGTCCATCGTGCATGGTAGAAGTGCATTGTACCAAGCTACACTGTGCATAGTTCATGATGAAAGTGCACCATACCATAGTGCACGTTGCATTGTGAATGGTGGAACTCCATTCTAATGTGAAGTGTGCATAGTCAAACTACACTGTACTATAAGGTGCAAAGTACAATGTGGATTGTGGAAATGCGCGATACCAAGGTGCAATGTGCATAGTGTAATTACACTATACCAAGGTTTACGGGACATAGTTCATGGTGGAAGTACAAAATACAAAGGTGCACTGTGTATAGTGAAAGTGCTGTGTATAAGGTATACTGCATAGTGTAAGTGCATCATACATAGGTGCACTGTGCATAGTTCATGATGAATGTGGACCACACCATAGTGCTTGGTGCACTGTGAATTGTGGAATTACATCATATTAATGGTCGTGCTGCATAGTGGAAATGCATTGTACCAAGATACACTGTGCATAGTTCATGATGAAAGTGCACCATATCATAGTGCATGGTGCATGGTGAATGGTGGAACTCCATCATCCTAAGGTGCAGTGTGCATAGTGGAACTGTACCGTACTAAAAGCTGCAAAATACAAGTTGGATTATGGAAATGCACCATACCAAGGTGCAGTCTGCCTAGAGGAATCGTTCTATACCAAGGTTCATGGTGCATAGTACACGGTGGAAGTACAAATTACCAAGGGCACTGTGTAGAGCTAAAGTGCAGTGTACCAAGGTATAGTGCCTAGTAAAAGTGCACCGTACATAGGTGCACTATACATAGTGCATGATGAAAGTGTGCCCTACCAAAGTGCACGATGCATTGTGGATGGTGGAACTGCATCACACTAATGTGTGGTGCATAGTGGAAGTGCACCATAGTAAGGTGCCAAGTGCAAGGTGGGTGGTGGAAGTGCACCAAACCAAGGTGGATTGTGAATGGTGGAAATGCACTGTACCAAGGTGCATGGTGGAAATGCATTATATCAAGGTAAACTGTGCATAGTTCATGATGAAACTACACCATACCATAGTACATGGTGCATGGTGAATGGTGGAAATCTATCATCCTAATGTGCAGCGTGCATAGTGGAACTGTACCATCCTAGAAGCTGCAAAATATTAGGTGGATTGTGGAAACGCATCATACCAAGGTGCACTCTACATAGAGGAATTGCACGGGGCAAAGTGCATGTTGGAAGTACAAAAGACCAAGTAGCACTATGTATAGTCAAAGTTCATTGTACCAAGCCATGGTGCATTATGGAAGTGTGCGATACATAGGTGCACTATGCATAATGCATGATGAAAGTGCACCATACCATAGTGCATGAGGTATTGTGAATGGTGGCACTACATCATACTAATGTGCATGGTGCATAGTGGAAGTCAACCATACTAAGGTATCAAGTGCAAGGTGGGTGGTAGAAGTGCACCAGACCAAGGTGCACTATGCGTAGTGGAAATGCATTGTACCAAGGTGCAAGGTCCATCGTGCAAGGTGGAAGTGCATTGTAGAAAGGTGCACTATGCATTGTTCATGATGAAAGTGCACCATAACATACTGTTGTGTACATGGTGAATGGTGGAACGCCATCATCCTAATGGGCAGTGGGCATAGTGGAACTGCACTCTACTATAAGGTGCAAAGTACAACATGGATTGTGGAAATGTACTGTAGAAAGGTGCACTATGCATAGTGGAATTGCAATATACCAAGGTGTACGGTGTATAGTTCATGGTGGAAGTACAAAATAACAAGGTGCACTATGTATAGTAAAAGTACATGTACCAAGGCATGGTGCATAGTGGAAGTGCACAATATATAGATGCTTCTCACCAGCTGAAGGAGCATGAAGTGTACCCGGTGAACAATTTGGAGTTGGCGGTTGTAGTGTTCACATTGAAGTTATGGGGGTACTACCTTTATAGTGAGAAATATAGGATAATGATTGATCACAAGAGTCTTATGTATTTGATGGAGCAAAATAAATTGAATAACATGCTAAGATATTGGGTGGAGCTTCTCAAGGATTATGATTGTGTGATAGAATATCACCCTAGGAAGGCCAACGTGGTAGCAGATGCCCTAAGTAGGAAGGAGAGGTTGACGGAGCCTGTGGAGCTAAGAAGCATGGGAGCATAACTGGAAGTGGACCCAATCAAGGGGATGTTGGCAAGATTGGGGTGGACCCTTGTTACTAAATCGGATCAGGGACACAGGCCATCAATGACTTGGTAGTTGAGGCTCAACAGAAGAGGGAGGAGGGAGAGGTCACTCCCTACTCTTAAAAGGAGGGACTGATTTCACTCCAAGAGAGGGTGTACGTGCCTCTCGACTCCAATCTAAGGGAGGTCATCCTAGATGAGGCTCACTCCTCTGCCTATGATATGCACCTGGGAGAGACAAAGTTGTATCGGATGCTTCACTTCCATCATTGGTGGTCGGGCATGAAGAAGCAAGTGATCAATCATGTCTCTAGTTGTGTGGTGTGCCAGAAAGCAAAGTTTGACCCTCGGGCGTTGGGTGGGTTACATCAACCTCTACCCATACTAGTGTGGAAGTTTGAGGACATCGTAATGGACTTTGTTAGTGGTTTTCCTCTTATGGATGGGAAGGATGCACTGGACTTCGTTAGTGGTTTTCCTCGTGTGAATGGGTCATAATGGACCGGCTGACCAAAGTGGCTCACTTCATCCCCATCCGGTTCAAACCCAATGTGGAGGAGCTAGCTATACTGTAAATGGAGAACATTATGAAGTTGCATGAAGTACCCAAGACGACTGTATCGAATCAAGACCCTAGTTTTACTTAGCACTTCTAAAAGGGTTTGCATGTTGCCCTGAAGATGAAGTTGAATTTCTTTATGGCTTATCATCCGCACATTGATGAATAGTCGGAACAGGCCATTTCGACTCAGGAAGAGTGGCTCTGCTCCTGGGTGCTCGAGTTCGAGGAACCATGGCTAAAGGTTCTACCGATGTGGAGTTTTCTGAAAATAACTCTTACCATCACAGTATCGAGGTAGCTCCGTTCGAGGCCTTGTACGACTTGACATATAGGTCCCCTCTTTTCATCCGTCCTTGTGGTATCATTCGGAGGATAAGACAAGTGGCTTACGAGTTGGCCTTGCCCGTAGAACTAGAGCGGATACACAATGTGTTTCACGTGAGTGTGCTTTGAGCTTATGTTGGCATGACGAACCAGTTGATCCAGCCGGACAAAGTCGAGTTGGAGAGGGATCTGACTTTTGAGGAGGAACCCGCTAGAATTGTGGATAAGAAGATCCGCAAGTTGAGGAGTAAGGAAATGTGAATGCTAAAGGTGGTTTGGTGGAACCAGGATATTGAGGCCGCAACATGGGAGACCGAGGCTAGCATCCAAGCACGCTACTCGGAGCAGGTACTGAAATACTTGAAAGGTAAATAGCTCCCCCTTTTTAGCTTTAAGGTTAAGGTTTCAGGACGACACCTTTTGTAGAAGGGGAGAGTTGTAAAGCCCCAATTTCAGGTTGCTATCTGGTTGGAAAAGTAAAGATAGTCGTGGCTGCGTTGTTGATCACGGGCGTGGTTGATTGTCCATCACAACCATGGTAGCAAGGGAAACCACATGCATGGTTGAAGGACCATTATAGCCGTTGTGGCGAGGGCAACCACAAGCGTGGCTGGAGGGACCTCATGAGCGTGGTCATAGGACCACCAAAACCGTGGCTGTTAAGCGGTTACGGGTGGTGAGTAATATTTATAAAGCCTGCCATGATTAGAACTCTTTAAAAATTCAAAACCTTATTACTTTCTCTTTGTTTTTCCTGATGAGTGGCCCTTCTTCTTAGACTCTTATCAATCAAAGGAAAAGAAAGGAGTGGATCATTCCCAGCCTTTGAGTAGAGGTATAGGGGGTCAAGGAGGTCATGTCCCTGAGTCTTTGGAAGATAATCAGACTGCCTCCTCTCTTAATCTCCTTGGGTGTGGGTTGTGTACTTTTCCTTACAGTTTGAGTGCTGGGATCAATCATGGGATTGTTTCTCTTGGATCTATCAGAAGAAGATATCTAAACACTTTGAAGGCTCCATAGGTTCAGGCCCTTTAGGAAAGCGACCAGAATGTTTATTTTCTACCTTTATCTAGTATAATTAAAGTTAGATAAAGGGAACCATCTTATTGGTTTTCCTATGATGATTGATGATGTGGAGAAAGGACTCTCAACTGTACAGTAGCGTGTTATCTACTATACAGAAGGTGTAAATGATGTTGAGCATGAAGCTCTTAAGGACAACACGGTGGTGTCTGATTCACTATTCAAAATTGGATAAAATAGGTTTAGATAGATTACATGTTGTTGGTATGAATATGTCAGCCACCCACCCCCCGGATTGCACAATCCCATAGGAATAAAAAGGAAAGATTAAGGACGTGTCGAGTATGCGTACAGATGCTTCTCACACAGTTTAGGGTGGTTTCATGGTCTGATCCGCTATACGGCTATACTCATGTATTAAGGTTAGCTGGTGTTGTGCAATATGATTACTAGACCAGAAAGGTCACATTGTTAGACTAAGACCTAGAATGATCTTGCTGCTTGTCTACGTGGGTTCTTTCTTTCTCTATCGGTCACTTTTTTGGGTGACGAAGGCTATACACTCAGTGCTTATCACTAACCCATCTATGAGTATATATCTATACATTTTTGGTCCTATAGGAGTCGATGCCCCTAAGGAGGACAAAGTGTACGGAGACAGTATTTCACTTGAGGGGCCAGAGAGTCCAAGAGAGAAGTAAATGGAGGATGGTCAACCCGTTGTTTTCATGGATTTCATTTATGTTTTTAGACTGTTTTCTAGACTCCCTGATGTTTTGGGATGAACCTTTATTTTTCATGTCTAACACTTTTATCGTGAACCTGATGATCCTTTTTTTTCATTGGGACATTATTTTCTCCTGGTTTATGCTATTGAAATGGTACAAGTTTAGACTAGTGTTCTTTGTTTTTAATGTTTTGTCTAGTGGAACCCATGATTTAGTATGCATGGGTCGAATTGGGTCTTTTAGGGGTGGGTTCCACATAATATTCTATCTGTTAGCCAACTAACCCGAGACTTGACGTGTGAAGTAACCTTTGATGATGGATCATGTGTGTTTCAGGATGTGGTTTCAAGGAATATGATTGGCAAGCCTAATCTTATGGATAGATTATATCAGCTGCAAGGGGGCATTCAAGCTATAAAGCTGCCCTTAATTTTTTAGTTCAGACTTTAGAAGAAAGTAGTATAGAAAGTCAAATTATATTATGGCATATATGTTTTGGTCATCCTAGTTTCAGTTATCTCGAAAGGTTGTTCCGGAAGTTGTTTTCTAATAAAGATCTATTCGGTTTAATTATGAAGATTGTTAGTATGCCATACTACAAGATTAGTGTATCCAACGGTCCAATATATTGCTTCAGCCCCATTATTGGTCATCCACAATGACATATGGGGGCCCTCTCGTGTTCCTACTCCTAGGGGAGCATATGGTTCATTACCATGATTGATGAGCATACCCGTATAACTTGGATATTCTTTTTGAAGAACAAATTTGAAACCTGTGCAATATTTAAGTCTTTCTCAGCCATGGTAGATACTCAGTTCAAATCTAACATTAAGGTCTTGAAGTCTGACAATGCACGTGATTACTTTAATATTGTCCTAGGCTCATTCTTGCAAACATAAGGTATCATCTACAACAGCTTGTATGTTGGAACACCCGAACATAATAAAATTGTTGAACGAAAGAACCGACATCTCTTAGAGGTTACAAGAACAATGATGTTTTCTGCTCATACCCCTAAGTACCTATGGGGAGAAGCCATCTACACTGCTACATATTTAATCAATCGGCTTCAAAGGCGTCCTCTACTGTACAAGTCCCCTTGTCAGGTTCTTCTTCATCCCCATTTTCACGCGTTCTCATCCAACCTACCCTTGAAGGTGTTCGGGTGTACTGCATTTGTTCACATTTATACTCATCAACGTTCCAAATTGGATCCCAAATCTAGAAAATGTGTGTTTGTTGGGTATTCAGCACATAAGAAAGCATGTAAATGTTATTTCTCCAATTTATAAGACGCTCTTCCATAAAATGGATGTGACCTTTTTTTAGCAGGAGCCGTACTTCCCACTTGTCATGATTCATAGGGAGCAACGAGAGAACTTGTTGTTGCTGGAATCATCACAGGAGCAAAACAACCATGTTCTAGAACCTCAAAATTTTCCTCTCGCCGAGATTAGAGAGCCAAGGGTCAACGAGTAGACTATGGTAGACACTTCTATTAGACATACTACTGCCCACCCTATTAAGCCCCTAATTACTCAAACGTATTTTTGTTGAACAATAAGGACAAACACTACATAAGAAGCGTTAAACGTATGTGTTCACAAAGAAGATACTAGTGAACTATAGTCGCTTGAGTGCACCAAGCACCGAGCACCGACTCCTAGAGATATTCAAGAAGCACTAAAACATCTTGAATGGCATAAAACTATAGAAAGTGACGCTTTACGGAAAATCAATATGTGGAGTATTATTCAGCTACCATGTGGAAAGAGAACTGTGGACTATAAGTGGACCTTTACAGCAAAGTGGTTCAAAAGGTTTAACACTTCAGTCAAGCCAGGTGGTTACAAATAGTGTCCAACCGACCACACATTATTTGTAAAACATAACTCGCACAAATGGGAAGATGGGATCCGAATTGTGTATGTGGATGACATTATTATCACTAGAGATTATCTAACTGAACTCCAGGAATTGAAGGACTGGCTATCAACCCAATTCGAAATCAATGATCTCGGACAACTGTAGTATTTTCTTGGAAGGGAAGTAGTAAGGTCGAAAGAAGGGTTAATTATATATCAGAGAAAGTATGTCCTTGATCTTCTTTCCAAGACAGGCTACTTGACAGTAAACCGGTTGATACTCCTATGGGGTAGAATAGGAAGTGGAATCATGAATAACAAAGCAAACCAACTTACAATGAAAGGTATCAGAAACTCGTAGGAAGTTGATATACTTATCACATACGAAACTAGACATTGCTAATGTAGTTGAGATTGTTAGTCAAAAGATGCAAAATCCCACTAAGGAACCCATGGAAGCAGTTATTCGAATCATGCGTTACCGGAAGGGAGCACTAAGACTTGGCCTACGATTCAGAAAGCATGCAACTAGGAGTGTTGAAGTGTTCGCCGATGCTAGTTGGGCTGGTGAGTTAACTTAAGACACCCCGATTTCGGGTTGATTGTCGATTATGGTTTAGTTTGAGGTGTTGGGTTCTGGAACTTTCGAATGGATGGACGATCACGAGCGTGACCGTTAGCTTGTCACGAGAGTGGTTGCCAGATCAATCATGGTCATGAACAGCTGTATGTCACTAACGTTACCAACAGTTCATCATGATCGTGATCATCCGTAGATCACGGGCGTGATCATCAGGGAGTCACAGTCGTGGTGGTAAGTTTGCCATGCCATGGGCGTGGTGGACTTATTATAAAACCAAGTCCGCGACCTGAGAACTCCACAGCAACTAAAAACCTAGAATTCTCTAACAAGCGAAACCCTCTTCTTAGGAGGTGGAGAAGATAGATTAAGGGGAGAAGGTGAAGTTGATCGATCTTGGATCATTGACAAAGGGTTGGAGAGGCTAGGAGAAGCATCAGAATGTAACCATTCTTCTTCTTCTTCTATTTTCATCCTACAAGTTTGAAACTCACGTAGGAAATCCTAACTGTTAGGGATTTTGGGGTTTTAATCCATTGATTGATCTCTTCAGGTCTATCAGGACAGGAAGCTTGAGCTTTAGGAAGGTAGCTATGATTCAAAATCTACCAGGAAGCTTATCAAAGGTGGAGGTATAACTAGCTGAAGGTGGCAGAGGAAGCTGTCTCCAAGACATCATTCTGAATGAGGTATGACCACTATGAGTTCTTACTGATGCCATTTGGATTGACTAACGCCCCTGCAGCCTTCGTGGCGATGATGAACAAGGTGTTTCATGGATAGTTAGACAAGTTATTCATAGTATTTATTGATGACATATTGGTCTACTCCAAGACGGAGGAGGAGCATGTTGAGCACTTGAAGACAGTCTTGACCACGTTGGGGAGGGAGCGATTGTACACCAAGTTCTCTAAGTGTGAGTTCTAGCTGAAGGAGGTGTTGTTCTTGGGACACCTTATCAGTGGTCGAGGCATCATGGTGGACCTGAGGAAGGTGGAGATGATTGTGAATTGGTCACCACCCAGCAGCGTGACCGAAGTGAGGACCTTCCTAGGCATGGAAGGGTAATACAGGAAGTCTGTAGAGGGGTTCACAAAGATAGCAGGACCTCTCCACAAACTGATCAGGAAGGATAGACCTTTTGTCTGGAGTAAGGCTTGTCACGAGAGTTTCGAGGAGTTGAAGAAGAGGCTTACCACTGCACATGTGCTTACTCAGCCAATTACCGCAGGTGAGTATGTGATCTACAATGACCCCTCATATTTGGGGTTGGGTTGCTTACTGATGCAGAACGACAGAGTGGTGGCATATGCGTCTCGTTAGCTGACGGTGCATGAAGTGAATTACCCAGTTAATGATTTGAAGTTGGCAGTGGTAGTTTTCACGCTGACGTTATGGAGGCATTGCCTATATGGGGAGACTTTTAGGATCAAGACTGATCACAAGAGTCTCAAGTAATTGATGGAGTAGAAGGAGATGAACAGTAGGCAAAGGCGCTTGGTATAGTTGCTTAAGGGTTACGACTGTGTGGTAGATTATCACCCCAGGAAAAATGTCAATTTAGTGGCAGATGCCTTGAGCAAGAAGGAGAGATTAACAAAGTTAGTTGAGATGAGGAGCATGGGCACAAAAGTGGAGGTCGAGCTGGTTAAGGGATTATTAGCAAGGCTGGTAGCGTGACCCTTGTTACTAGTCAGGAAGTGTAGGACCCCTCTGTTTTAGGATGGGAAGGGAGAAAAGTTATTGACTGGACCACAAATTGTGTAGGAGACGACCTCTTGAGTTCGGGTGATTCGAGCACAAATAGGTGTGGCTCGGAATCGACAGAAGCAGTATGCAGACAATAAGGCAAGAGAGGTTAGCTTCAAAGAAGGGGATAAGGTCTTCCTTTGAGTATCCCCTTTGAAGGGACTGATGTGGTTCGGTAGGAAAGGGAAGTTGGCTCCCCGGTTCATCGGCCCTTACGACATCGTTCGGAGGATAGTACCAGTGGCTTACGAACTGGCTTTGCTTGCTTAGTTGGATCAGATACACAATGTGTTTCATGTGAGCGTGCTCCAAGCATACATTGGTAGACCGAATAGGGTAATCCACAAAGATGAAGTCCAGTTAGAGAGAGACTGACCTTCGTGGAGCAGCAGCTCGGATTGTGGATAGAAAGGTCCTAAAGCTGAGGAGTAAGGAGAGGCTGATGCTTAAAGTGATCTGGCAAGATCAGGATGTCGAAGCTGCAACATGGGAGACCGAGGCTAGCATGCAGATAATTACCAAGCAGATAATTTCTTTCTCCCTGGAGCTCGTGGAGAATTACCAAGCAGATAATTTCTTTCTCCCTTGTTAAGCTTTCAGATTCACATTTTGGGACGAAACCTTTTGTAGGAGGGGAGAGTTGTAACACCCCAATTTTGGGTTGATTGCCGATTCTAGTTTTAGTCTGAGTTGCTGGGTTTTGGAATTGTCTAACGGGATGGATGATCACAGGCTTGACCATAAGCTTGTCACAAGTGTGGTTGCTAGATCAATCACGATTGTGAACAACAGTATGTCACTAGTGTGACCACCAGTTCATCACGACTGCGATCATTAGTAGATCACGACCGTGATCATCAGGGAGTCACATGCATGGTGTTAATTTTTCCACGGGAACGGTGGACTTATTATAAAACCAAGTTCGCAAACTAAAAATTCAGAACACACAGAAACTAAAAACCTAAATTCTTTGACGAACATGGCCCTCTTCTCAGGAAGTGGAGAAGATTGATTAACAAGAGAAGGCGAAGCAGATCGATCCCGAAAAAGCATCAGAAGGTAACTCCTCCACCTTTGCTAGGTATTTTGGGGTTTCAATCCATTGATTGATCTCTTCCGGTCTATCAGGACAGGAGGCTTGAGCTTCGGGAAGATAGCTACAATTCAAACTCTACCAGGAAGCTTATCAGAGGTGGGGCGGATTAGGTTTATGTTCTGCTTTATAAGCGTAGAACTGTAATAGGATGTTTGGGAATCCATTCATGGTATTCTTGTTGTGAACGTATCATGATGTTGACTGAGGGCTCTCAGGCTGCACAATAGTGTGTGATCTAGTGCAAAGATGACGTGACATGATGTTGAGCGAGGGCTCTAAGGTTCTGCAGTAGCGTGTGATCTACAGTACAAAAAATGTATTAGGATTCGAGCATAAGTTCATGGCATTTGAATTGTGGCATGTGATCCATAGTTTATGATAGGACATGATTATGCTGTGTCGGTCACCCACCCTCGGATTGCACAATCCCCTAGGTGATTCAGTTTCAGGCAGGATGTGTAGAGTATCCCAACATATGCTGCTAACATGGATATTCAGCGTGGTTTCATGGCCTGAATCCATCATGGGGTCGTCCACACATAGTTAGGGGTGGCTGATGCTAGGTAGATGCCTATAAGACCACATGGTCACATTTCTATATTTCAGTCTCAATTCTACGCGAGTCTAGATAGCCACGTAGTGCTTATCACTGACCCCATCTCTTTTCTTCTTGTATGTGCGATTATGGAACCTCAGGAGTCAATGCCACCTAAGAGGACTACACGAGTAGCCAGGACAGCTCAGCCGAGTGGCTCTGGGAGTAGTAAAGAGAGGTACCGTTGAGGGTCACATTACCCCTTTTTGTTTTAAGGATTTCAACATGTTTTTCAAATACTTTATCTCTTTAGATGTTTTGTTCCCCTCTATTTCGGGATGGTTTAGGTATTTTTTTGAGGCTAATTCCCCTAAGATGTCACGAACTATTCGGAAAATATCTTTTTTTTTTGCAATGTACTTTCCGCTATAAGTTGGGTGTCAAATACTATTGAAAACTTAGCTCCGATTGTCAATAAATGGATTTTCCGTCGATCTTAGTGCCAAATCAGCCTACCGGATTTCAATGAGTCAACATATTCCCGACATGGAAATTAAATAAAAAAATGTATAACTTATTTGTCATTCTAGAAACACTAATCATACCCTTTGGGATTCGAACCTCCACCGCTGATTTGTGACTTGGGTTCGACTTCTCTTACCGCTGGACCAATTGCCTCCTCTTGAAATCCTCCCTCTCCCAAAATCTTGCAATTGGCCCATTTTACCATCCTCATCATAGTTCGACAGCCTGGGAGTGGAGCCGTCGTTCGCCCGAAATTGGAGCTCCGACCGGCGGCCATCATCGAGTAGAAATGGTTATGGTTAAAGCTTGAACCTCGATGAGTCAGATTCCTTGACAAATTCAATGCATAGATCTCCGTGTTCGTTAGATTCGGCCGAGGAGTCGCTCTGATGCCGGATCTCCATGAGAATACGTCAGATCTGGAAGCGTTCGACCTCCTTATAGTGACATGGAGCTTGCTGTCGCTCTTAATGTCCGCCTCTTTCTCTAGCGGCATTCGTCCGTCGAGTGACATGATATCCGAATCGACATGAATCGAAACAATCGAACCAGCGGTATCAGGAAACATCTTAGAGATCAAAATCTGTCCCCCCGAATTGTGTACCAGTGTGCCGTTTGTTATTGCCCGACCACTATGAGATGTGCCCAGTGCAAAGCCGTCAGATATTGGCACGTCGGAAGAAGGAAAGATTGTGGGAGACGGAGGATTTCAAGAGGAGGCAAAGAGATGAGAAATGTCAAGGTGGATTTCCATAATTAAAAAGAAAATGTAAACTTTCTTTTAATTTTTTTATTTACTTTCCACGTGTGTAAAATGCTTACTCATCCAACTCCGGTAGGCTGACATGGCACTTTTTCCGTCGGAAAAATAGTTTTTTGACAATCGGGGGTAAGTTTTCAATAGTATTTGACACCCAACTTATAGCGAAATGTACGGTGCTAAAAATATATTTTCCGAATAGTGCGTGACATCTGAGGGGATTTTTTGAGCCGTTAATGCTCTACTTGTACCCTATCGTATTTCTTTGATTTATGAGGATTTTTTATGAGTTAATTTCTTCCTTATATGTTATGTATGCTTTGTATTGTTCGAGTGGAACCCGCGAATTTTTGCATGGGTCGAACCGCATGACTTGACCGGGTCGTCTAGGAGCGGGTTTCACATAACTGATATCCATTTTTATTTAGAGCGCTGTGTTAGTTTCCGCTTATCAGTCCCGTGGGAAACTACCTCTAAAATCACATCGACGGTTAACAAGCGGTCATTGCATATGTGTGGGAAAATCTAGTCACTTGGAAGAGTTAAGCAACAAGTCGTTGCTAGAAGCAGTGTTGAAGCTAAATATAGAGCCTTAGCTTTAGGAATATGTGAAGGCATAAGGCTGAAAGGATCTTGGAAAAACTACAGGTAGAATCAAGAGGGTCTTTTATTACGATTCATGATAGCCAATCTGCCATGAACATTGTGAAGAACCCGGTTCATCATGATTGAACTAATCATGTGGAAGTTGATTAGCAATTCATTTTGAAGAAAGCATCAAGTGGGGTTATTGAAATACCGTATGTTCCTTCCGCAGAACAAACAACCGACCTCCTTACGAAGGCTAAATTGAAAGAAGTTCTTGAGCATATGAAGAACAAGCTTGACCTATACAACGTCTATACCAAACTTGAGGGGGAGTGTTGAGATACGGCAATTAAAAACTATCCTAGTTAGTTATTATTAATTAGGAGTAGAATAATTCTATTTTAGATAATTGTATCCGATAAAGAACCTACCACTTTAGTTTTCCTTGTATACTCTATAATTGAGTTCTCAACCTAATAATTCAATAATAAGAGGATTATTGCCTAATAATTTGGCAGAATAAGAATATATCATACTAGTTGTAAAACCCAAAAGTTAATTACAAAAAATAAAGTGCCATAAGTCATATTTAGAGCTGTAGCTATGCTAATACATGTATATTTATTTCAATATTTGGATCGAAACAGAGAAGAAAAATGGAACTTTTCAATATTAGTAAAGGAAAAGCCTCGATTTGCAGCAATATACCAAGTGGGGAAAATAAAATAATGAAGAAGAGTGAGCAGCAAGTGTTCCCCATTTCAGTGTGTTTCCATGTTCAATTGGGATTTGGGAGAAGGAGAGGCAAGCTAGTTACTCTTCTGTTGCGTATAGTTCCACATGTTTCCTAGGCTGCAACTTGGTGTATTCCCTGGAAGAAGCAGACCTTTGGACTGTTGCTCTAAATCTGTACATATCATTAGTATTATTCTTATTATCATCATCAAGGTATCTGATGCTCATGCTGCTTGTCTTAGAGATTGGTAATGGGGGAAGGTTCTTGGTGCTTTTATTGCGGCCACTACTACGAGTAGGTGGGCTGTCTTCTGGAGACAAGAGCAGCCTCTGCTTTGATGATTCAAGTGGGCAATTAGTTAGCAGAGGTGGAGGAGTTGGGCTTTCACTCTTTCCACTTTGCTGCTGCTTCATTCCCGAGGAACTGCTCCTACTAGTGGCACTCCTCCCTGCCTCCAGCTGCTGCCACTTTACCATTTCCAGATCCTGCAACCAACGAGTGACGTGGCTAACGAGAATTCAAAGCATCATGGTTGGAAATCTGTCAAATATTAGTGACAAAGTTGGTACCTGTTCTAGATGAAGGATGTTATCCGTTTCAGAAACGACTTCTTTCCTCCTCCTCTCGTGTTGTTTACGGGATCGTTGCCTATTGGAGTTGCGTGATCTGCAATGGAGGAGATTGGTGATCATGCTTGATTAGACGCGACTCTTCACATCTTCTGGTGGCATAGAATGTATTATTATGAAGAATTAGTTTGTCCAGCTATCATCAACTTCGCAATGTTGTTGATCACCACACAATTAGTTTCATTCAGGAAAACTTACTTTCTCTGATCATCAGCATCTTCCTCTTCTTTGTTGCAGATAACAGGTAAACCAGATAGGTCACATGCCAAAGGAGTGGAGTAAAAGAACTGCAGAAAGCAGCAGGTGTCTCATTATTAGGAAAGGAACAAGCCCAACAAAATGAAACACAGATGACTTATTTGCAGCGTGTTAGTATTCTATTTATTGACCAACAAGTTGCATTTTTTGCATCTATTCATTTTACCTGATTATTGAGAGCTGAATATGCAGATCCACGATAATCAGGATCCAATGCAAGAAGGGTAGTGAAGAGTCCAAAAGCTGATTCAGGGAAATCTCGGAAAGCTTTGATAAGGTTGGGTTTGTATTCCTGTGGTGGTCGAAAAGTTGTGGATAGCCTGAGTTTTTTCCAGTAATCCTCTGAAGGGGTTCCGCAAAGCTTAAAGATCCTATGCAGTTGCTCAACCTGAAATAAATAAAAGAAAAAGGCAGCAGAGTAGATTGGCAAAGCTTTGTATCAAATTATTAGACAGGAAATGAAACATAAGCAACTGTTCTTGTGGCAAAGCTTAATAATAATAATAAATAATAGGGAATATATACCTCAGTTCTTCCCGGCATAATAGGGCGGACTGCAAACATCTCAGCCATCAAACAACCAGCACTCCACAAATCAATTCCCACACCGTAGTCTGTAGAACCCAACAACAGCTCTGGAGCTCTATACCAAAGTGTGACAACCCGGCTGGTGAGTGGTCGTTTGGGGCGCTTAGTTGAGTAGTAATTGGCAAGTCCAAAGTCGGCAATCTTTAGCATCCCATGTTTGTCAATTAACAAGTTTGCTCCTTTAATATCTCTGTGCAAAATCCCTCTACCGTGGCAATGCTGCAAACCTGAAAGAAGTTGTTGCATATACGACTTCACCTGCCATGCCATATTTCAATACAGCAAACACCAAATTCAGAAAACACAAAATCAAATAAAACTAAAAATACAAAATACAAAAAGTGTGGATGTACCTGGGGTTCAGTGAGTTTGCTCTCGATAACAGTTTGGAGATCTGTCTGCATGAAATCAAAGACGAGATAAAGGCTATACTGCAACCTAGATGTAGCTATACCTTCTAGCTTGACCACGTTAGGATGATCCAACTTTTGTAGTATCATGATCTCCCTAGCCATGAACTTGACACTCTCTGGCTCTGATGTCTCGAATCTAACCTTCTTCAACGCCACAATCTTGCCACTCTCCCTATCTCGAGCTTTATAAACATTACTGTAGGTGCCAGACCCTACCTATAAATAATAATAATAATCAATTCAGCAAACACCAAAATCAACAATTACTAATTAAGAAAACAAAAAATAAAATAAAAATAAACAAGAAACAAGAAACTGACCTTATCAAGCTTATCATAATCCTCAGCACTCTTCCTAACAACAGCAGCCAAAACCTGTTTTGGAACATTATCAGCGAGCCATTTAGGCCATCCATCCACAGTTGTCTCCTCAACCCCAAATGGATCACTACTACTAGTACCCTTAAACGGATCATCCCCTTCACTACTTCTCCCTGTGTAAGTCCTCATCGGGGGCCGCGCCTCACCCGAGTTCCGATGATGATGAGGACCCAGCGATCTCCGGTGCTCCCCATTTATCTTTCGCCTTAACCCCTCCTTGTCCAACTTCAGGTTATCTTCTCCTTTTGTTGGAGAAATCGATGGGTACTTCCCCTGTGAAGCACCCATTACAGAACAGAATAGATTTTTTTTTCCCCTTAGCTACTAAACGATGGGATGATGATGGTGTGTTACTTTAAATGTAATTTGAGGGAGTAGTAGAAGTGGTATAGGAAATATGAATTAATCAGAGGGGCAGAGGAGGTGACACATGGTGGTGGAAAGAGAGACTAGAGAGCAAGACAACAAACCCAAAAAGAAAGGTGAAAACTGAAACGGAAGAAATCGAAATTGGAGACATTGGAGATACCGGCCATGGCCGGCTTTCTCAAACTTGTTCGTTTGTTTGTTTGCGGAGTGGAACTGAAGCCGTCACTCACTGCAGCGCTTTGGTGCGTCCGATGGAGGGAAACAAAAACCCTCCTCAATTTTTTATAATTTCTCAGCAATTAGGCAGCGGCCAGCAATTTACGAGAGCCATTTATATTCAAATATTCAACCATGAAACATTTTTTTTCATCTAACTTAACATAATAAATATAAACAAATTTAAGCATCAACCCAAACCGAGAGATTGATTTCTACACAAATTAAAAAATATAATATACCCATTATACGATTTATTAAATGACTAAATTGCTTTGTAAAAACTCGTTGAAAAGAATATGAAGTTTAGTTGAAAACACTAAAAAGTAAATAACTGTCTTGAAAACCAAATCCACCACTACACATCCAAATCATCTCTACTTTGGTCTTGCAATAACTCTCAAAACCCCCTGCTGGATGGTTTGGGGCAAGTCTTTTATTCTCTAATCTTAATAATTAATTAGTATACTGACATGAAGGCACTACTAACACACTATTCAAAATATACTTCATCTTATCTAAAGAGCTCAAATTCATTTCTACTACTATACAACCATTACTAAGGTTGTCCAAACTTCTACTATCATCATACATCTAGGGTATCATAACTATACGGCGTCCCTTGAACTTATCTAACTAGAACTACCATCCATTTGTCAGACTTAAGGTAACATTATGGGTCTCTAATGGTCCAGTACTTTCATCTGGGACTCTAGTGGCTCAATAGCTAGTAACGAATCTCTGGTGGTTCGAAATGCTAACATTTGGGTCTCTCGTGGCCCGAAATGCTAATAGTGAGTCTCTAGTGGCCCAATTAGCTAAACCTTGAATCTCTAGTGGTCCAAAGTCATATGTCTACTTTCTGGATCAAGGGTCTAGCTAGAGAGATACATGTTGTATCACTTGACTACTAGAACATCTACTAGTGGTCTAGCCTTAGGGTAGTTCTTTCGTGTTCACTAACTAGTTAATCACATCATCTTAACTTAATTATGTAAGCACATAATGTGAGTATCAATATAGTAATGTAAATGACATAAATGTAAGGATTAAAACATACATAAAACATAGCAATGATAAGAATTTACCCCCTTAAACCATCCACCTTTAAATAAGCAGGAGCGAATCCACGTAGCAATCAAAGTCCGGTCTAGAGAGTTGCGCTTATGAATGAACCTAAGACGATTCCAATCTAAGCTGGAGTAGTCTAGGGAGACATTTTGGCGACTTCGGAAGAAGGCACTTCACGGTCGGTTGTGACGTGTGCAAACAGATTCACTTGATAATGATTATTGCTTACTAATTATTTTCATCTCAATCGGATTAGTATTCAATTTTATGATGTAATTAATTATCCTAGAAGAACTGAAATATTGATCATGTCTAATTCATGGACTGGAGAGACTACTTTTACGGGACTACCTATAGAGAGATGATAAAAATCATCTATAATTTAGATGATTTAATATGGACCATCATATCGGAAGAAAATCTCATCTAATGACTTAAAATTTCAATATTTTTATGAGTTGTAAACCCTAGGGTTTTCTATTCTCTCTCCGTCGTTTCTGATTTTCTGAAAATTCTGGTCCTCCTTCCCCCAAATTCGATTACGAGGAAATTAGTTCCACCGACGACAACGACGATTCCATCGACGGTTGTGACAGCGACGAATCCATCTGCAATGGCGATTACGATGAAGCTAGTTCCACCGATGATGGCGACGAATCCATCAACGACGGTGACGGCTACATCGACGACTGAGGCATCTCTGGTTTGTTTTTTAATTGAACCAGTTCGGATATGGGTTTTATTCTTCTCTAAATTTCGACCTAATATTGTAGTCATTGAGGCATTACGGTGGGGAGAGATAATCGAATCCAGAAGCGATGAGTATCAATTCCATCCGGCAGCGGTGGATTTGATTTTGTCAGTGAAGGATTTGATTTTGAACTAGTTATGCACCGGTGGATTTGATTCCGTCAGCAAAGGATTTGATTTTGTGTCTGCGATACCAACGACGGATGATATTCTGAACTAGTTCAAGAGTAATTCTGGATTAAATTGGTTTGGTATCTTATTCTGAACTAGTTCTGATTTGTTTTCTAAATTTTAACTAGTTCATGCTTGCCTACTATATTCTAAACTAGTTCAAGAGTAGTTCTGGATTGCATTAGTTTGGTATCAAATTCTGAACTAGTTCTGATTTGTCTTCTAAATTCTGAACTAGTTCATGCTTGTCTACTAAATTTTGAACTAGTTCAGGGGTGTCTAATTGCATTTGCTGAATTAGGTCATGACTTGAATGTTTTCCCAATGACGTGTCATATACTCTCGACATTTTGTTTGTTTCACAATTTATATACTTATGCACTTGCTTAACTTTTGTTGTATGTAATTTTCGAAGGTGAATAATGGTTGACGTTGGAAAGCAATCATCCTTAGCCAGACGATGCAGCTCGAACATATGCAAGCCGTGAAAAATCTTGACTTTCATGGAATCACAACAGTGAAGATCAAACAAATAAGCAGTGATTTTATTCAATGGATTTTTATAGTAGTTCAAAGTGATTCTTAGCCTTTTGTGTACATCAAATGTGGTTCTTTAATTATCATGAATAAATGCAATTGGTAGAACAAGTTATGTTTCAATGACTATCTAGTACATTTATTGACGTGAATTGCAGCATGTTACTACATTTTGCAAAGAACAAATGGATTTGGTTATAGCTGTAACTGTAGCAAACTAATGCAGTGTTGCGAATGAGTGATTAGTGCACTGTAACTTGGTGAACTATTTCACCTTAACGGTAGCGAACTAGTTCTAAACAATTTTGTACATTTAAGGGGAGCAACGTAAAAATGGAAAACTATACTAGTGAAGGTTGCGAATATGAAGATGAGAAAATAATAATGAATCATAGTAAGCCTAAAATATGGGAATGAAGAAATACCCACTAATCATTGACGAATTGTAGTCGTCCGTTAGTAAAGAGAAAGGGAAAGGAAATTAAAAAGAATAAGAATAATTAAATGAAAAGAAAATATCAGCATTTTCAGGGTAACGTTCTGGTGGAGATATGCACCTGATATAAATTCTACATGACGAGTTATGATTGGGCCTCCCAAGTTTTATGCAATTGAAACCCTTAATTTTGATTAATTAACAACATCATCACCCAAAAATTTAACCATATTGCCGTCGGATTCGTTACTTAATATCATATTAAATTTTACAATTCACCATTTTCTTTGATTAATTAAGGATTGTCTTCGTCCTTTGATTGTTTATCCTTGTAAACTAAAAAAGAGTAAAAATCATCATCTTCTTTGATTAATTAAGGATTGTCTTCGTCCTTTAATTGTTTATCCCTGTAAACTAAAAGAAAGCAAGTTAGGGGATTGGTTTTGATTGTTTCCGGATTAAACAGAGTGGTTTAGGCGTCGATGTTGGAGGAGCTTATAGGATCGCTCCAAGAACCCAAGGCTTGAGTTGAAGATCCAGATCGGAAAATGCGGAGATGGCAGCTGAAACCACAGCCAGAAGGTTGGGGATCCAAGATCAAGAAGTCTAGGCTTACTTTAACGTAATCTGCGTGTCCAGGACAGTCAACATGTGCATACTGACTTTTTGCAGTTTCATACTCCACATGGGCCTGAAACATAATCGCAAATAGAATCAAGCACAGTCAAAGAAGCCATCGTTCTAAAGATTATACTAAGAAGGAAAGAAAAGAACCAACAAAAATAACAAGCTGAGTAGTCTCACTCACAGTGGCAATAATAATTCCTCTCTTTTCTCTTCTGGGGCCTTATCAATTTTGTCAAAGGCAACAGCTTTAGCGTCCGGTAAGATTGCTGGCTGCTGACGCTTTGGGAGCAGTGGAGGAAGCTGGTGTCGGTGTTGAAAGCGTAGGAGATGAAATAGTGGGTCATGGGTGAGGTCACCGGCAGAGAGAGACTGGGAAGGAAGGGAGCAGCTGTGATCGGGAGAGAACTTTGGGTCGACGAGGCGGGTGACGTGGCGGTCATAGGAGATGCTACGGATGATGTAGGAGAATGAGTGGAAGTGGAAGAGTGGGATGGTGTTGTTGACGCAGGTGATTTGGTAGTCGGATTCGCAGCAGGTTGGTGGATCGGTGGTGAGACGGAATTGGTAGGTGATGTTGGTTAGGTGGCCACAGGTGGAGTTACATAGTTGAGGGAGGGATATGGAGTTGGATTGTTCATGGTTTCTTTTTTTTACAGTGAATTATTCACGGTTTCACTATAAGTCAACAACAAATTTTAGGTGATCTATTTGCCTTTATTTTATATATTTGGGTGCTCACACAATATTATATTGTTAAAAAAATTCACTTAATGATATTCCACTACATGGCATTTGTACTAGGTGCATATTTTCACCAGAGTGTCCGTCTAAAATTAATAATTTACACTTAAAAAAAATTAAAGATGAACGGTTCAGATTAATCATCTATAATCTAGATGATTTGTATCATCTCAACACAAAAACTCCTCTTTTGTCTACGAATAATAACTAATTCATAATTTAGATCATATTCTATTAACAAATTATTATGAAAAAATATTTGTTCCTAATATGTAATAAATTTCATGCTAGTAATCTATTATCAATTACAAACATATACTTATTAAGAATTCATGCTATAGTTGATGACACTCCATTTGTCGTGTTCATTGCCCTCATTTAAGCGACATTCTATGCATATTTGTATAATTTTGGATAGAAGTTTAGGAAGTTTTATGCATTTCTAGCTTATATCTCGATTTAGTGTCTCCGACTCGTTCGAGGTGCATTTAATGTTGCTTCATAGTGTTTTTAATCGATTCCAGGTACACGACGACATCAGGACATTATTCGGAGCTATATGATATGCAGGAATTGGATGCACCGAAGAATGGAGAATCACCAAGTGCGGGACACAGACCAAAAGTGCGCAACACTTTTGGTCCATTTACTGCGCACTTTGGACCCCCGAAGTCAGAGGTCCCTGTAAATTTGACCAAAGTGCACCATAGGTATGACGAAAAGCGCGGCACACTTTTGGTCCACGCATGGCTCACTAATTGACATCTGTTTGACCTAAGGAACCGTCTCTACTTTTGGTCATACCGATGTTAGTCCTGCTGCTTCAGGACAAAAATATCACCTCCTCAAGCTAGAGGAGTACATGTTTCATACTTACAAGAGATCATGGCTATACAAGGAGAGGATGAAACGCATCCACAATGCCAAGCTCCAAGGTGTGATGGAATTCAAGAAAGGAGATAAGTTGCTGCTTTACAACACCCGCCTTTGACTGTTTCCTGGAAAACTACAATTAAGATGGTTAGGACCTTATGAAGTCACGCAATCTTTCCCATACAGAATCATGGAGATCACACATCCAGACCAAGGAACATTCAAGGTCAACGGTCATTGTCTCAAGTGATATCTCAGTGCCAAGCCTACCATTAGAGTCAAAGTTCATTACTTCGACGATGCTAAATAGAAGGTAAGGTGTTGTCTAACTAAAAGACATTAAAGAACAAGCGCTTCATGGAGGCAGCCCATGTATGGATTCAGTATTTTTCATTTTATTTGAGTCACATTACATGTTTCGATGTTAGATCGAGTCTAGTATGATTCAACCTAGCTCCTATTTTCAATTGGGAACTGGTGGAATTGAAATTTTGAAACTTGACATTTTTAGCTTAAAATGCGCTATAGGATGGACCAAAGTGCGACCCACTTTTGGTCAAGCCTATAGCACACTTTTTGACATGATTTGAAAAAACTTCTCGGTAAATTTTACCGAAAATGCACCTTAGGTAGACCAAAAGTGCGCCACACTTTTGGTCAAGTCTAAAGCGCATTTTTGGCATAAAATCGCAAATTATCAGCAGCCCTCCCACGATATTGCAAACAATTTTCACAACCTTCTTTCAAACCAAGACCACCACCGCCGTCTACCCTCTTTCAACCGCAGCCGGACCTGGACGCCACCATCCCCAATCGATCGCAACAACTTTCATCCTGTTTTGAGCAATTTGACCCGATTTTTGCCCAACTCCAATTTTTGATGAATTTGTGTGTTTCTTCAACTAATTATCCATGGCTAGGGGAAATTAAGTTCCTTTGATTACTTCTCCCTTGTCCTTTTTTGTTGAAATGTGGAGATTTTTCCCAAATTGTTCATGTTGTGAATTTTGGGAGTTGGGGGTTTTGAAAATTGATTATGCCATGTTGAAATTGGGTATGGTAGGAGTTTTTGGATATGATTTTCCCTTTGATTGGATGAGTTTTTCTTGTTGAAAATTGAGATTTAGGTCGGCAATTTTAGGGTGTTTTGATATATTTTCTCGATGAGGTACATTGCTCTTATTTCTTGAAGTTTAGATGTTGAAAGCGGTACTGAGTTGGAATGGTTCTTGTGATGTGAGACTCCCTAGTTGGAATTAGTTTTGTAGCCATCCTGTGATTGCTTTGCATTGATATAGTAAGATAAGTGTGGGATCGTTCTTGGACGTTTGTTATGTGGTGTTTTCATTTTGCAGTAAGCGTGGACGTGTCCTTGCCTCTCATTCTTCCACTAGTGGAGCACCTCCACTTCCTTCACCATCCGGTTTGGTATCTTCATCTTTGAAGGAGGTTGTGGAGCTCCTTACACATGTTCCAAGTCAAAACCAAGTGTGAAATGTGCACAGTTTCTTCACTACATTGGACACCAAGTCATTGATCAGGTATTGGGATCATCATGACCTACCAGCTGCACCAACATGCGGTCATCAAAATCGCAAGCATCGGGGAAAAGAATCCAAGTTGGGTAGATAGAATCGAAGAGGAACTCAAATGTGCAGGACATTCCGCCTTGTGCCAGATTGATGCTCCGCCAAACCTGCTCGCTCTTCAGTAGTTTTGAAGTTCTTTCTGATTCAATACTCATGCAACGTAGAAAGATAGGAGGTGTGTCTCATATTTCCTCGGCGGGAGCCAGTTTAACGAAACACTAGATGAGTTCCAAGTTTGGTTGGGTTCCACTGCACCGACACATCTCAGCTCTCACGGCCTTACCAAGTAGGCGATGACCCCACCATGATCCGTAGAAGGGACATTTTGTTCATCGACGACCTCACAGTCAAATTCAAGACCTCCACAACTTCATACACTCAGATCCCTGACCCGTTTTCCCATCGTTTCCATCTATTTTGGCCTTATTATCTTGCTTAAAGGGATAAATAGGAGCAGGGGTCCCACCATGTCCTTAAAGATAAGATGATCTTCGTCTGCACCATGTTCAACAACCAGCCACTTTACTTGGGTTGGTAGTCGCCAGTTTCTTTCACTCCGGCCAAAGTAAAATATGGTCGCATTACCCGGCGGACAGTTTGTTTGCAGGATTATGTACGAGAAGGGGTCGGACCATGCTTAGGATGGAGTACCTATGCCACCAGCACGAACGAAACAATATCTTGGGCTAGAAGTGTTGGAATCCATGAACATTGACTCGATATCACACTATTGGACCCGACTTTCATCCCGGCTCGAAATCCTTGGTGGGACATCCTTCCGCACAGAGAGCTTAGAGGTAGGGACGTGGTCGAGTCTGCGGTCGTGGAGCGACTCATCAGGCTAAGGAGGCAGAGCTGGCCAAGGAGGCAGAACAGGTAGATCAGGAGATGCATGACGCAATTGATTTTCATCAGCTGCCCCCACTCAACAGCCCACTCGGTTTTAGCGGACCACATTGGTAGCTTGGGAGTTGATCCAGTAGGAGTCTTTTCCTTTCATTATTTTTAGATCTTACATCCACTTTATTCTGTGTGGAACTTGGACACTTGTCCTTGTTCCTTTTTACTTTTAGTCGTGGTTTTATTTCAGGAGTTAGCATCGCAACAGAGTTTGAGCTTCATGGATCATACTTTTGGCTTCTCGGATCTCTCCCGGCTTTTAGGTTTTCCTATGCAACTTTTTGCTTCATTCAATGAGGACACTATCCAAATTAAGTGTGGGGTGGGTTTGCATAGGATTCTTTTTAGCTACTCATGTTGGGTATTTGTCTTACATATAAGTCCTAATCTCAAGCTTGTTGGAACCATCTTTGAATTAATTACTTGGCATGCTTAGAATACTTCCCTCTGATTTGTGCACTTGAATTGCCGACTTACTTGTGATCCTAGATTTGATAGGAGTATTGACCAATGATTAAAGTCTATTGATTGGTGCTTTAGAGTTACTTTGATGTGTTTAAAGTAGCATGACTCCCCAACTTGATTTGACCAGGTATGCATGTTATCAAATTACCATCTAGCAAAACAATGTGAGGCCTAGAAGGACCATTTTCTAGTATAAATAGTCTGCTTCATCAGTAGATTTGTTCTTAAATTGATTTGAGTGGTCTTCTCTGTTTATTGTTAATCCGGTATTTGCATGATTCCGAACTGAATTTGCTCGGCAGTGATTCACTAAAATGATAGAGAAAATTAGAAAAGCTCCATCACAAAAATATCCATCCCATCCTTACATTTTCCCCTAGGTAACCCAATAATAGCCAAAAAGCCTTTTTCATAACCCCCCATAATATCATATCCCTTTTCTTTCAATTCTTCATTTGATCATGTATACATAAGTGGCATGTAACTCGGTCGAGTCTAGGAATCAATTAAGTTCCTAAGTTATGAAAAATGTCGGATATTCGAGCCTCCCTTATTAGCTTCTAGTGTGGTCTTAATTTTGAAAAGAACACAAATTGAATTGAAAATCTCAAAAAAAGGAAGGAGACAAGTGAAAAACCTAATATCAAGAAAAGAAAAATTGAAAAAAAAGAAGACCAAAAGGTCTCGAGTTAGTTGAATAAACAACTGAAAGGCTCGCAGTAGTGGTTTGAATAAGGGATAGACGAGCTAGTTTGAACTCTTGTAGAAAGTTGGATCCTTGCATAGTTTTAGTTGTGTTAAATTTGGATGGAAAATCTGGATGGGTGTAGTTCACGACTATTTATGAATGGTCTGTCTGGAGACCTTGATGTTGGTCCTCCCGTGATAAGAGAATGGTTATCATCATTATGATATTCCGGCCGACTGGAACAGTATGAAATTCCAGAGATATTTAATTGCAACCATGATTGGAACGAAGCCTTCTTGAGAACATTTGATAAGATACTGATAAATACATCACAAACAATCACGTGTAAAGAACTCTATTGATATGCATCATTTTCTCAGTGTAGGTTATTGTGTCTATGTGGTAACTGGTGTCTCTGGTGAGGTTTTAATATTAATACATTCTCATTGTCTAACCTTATGTATTTGTTGTTACTTTATGACTACCCTGTAAACAGATGCAACAGTATTGATTAATAGTGGAGATAGGATGTTTAATTCTTGAATAATACGACCTTAGTAGCTGTCATATAACTCTCCATTGAGGTATGATTGTGCATGAAATTTGGATATTCTGGAGCCATGTCTGGGTAGGTTCCCACAAGTGTAATAGATCTTGGTTTATTTTATTCATGCAAGTTATAGAATTGATATTCAATGTACTTGTTTTGCATTTTAATTGGTGATGATTTGAATGCACATTTTGTTAATATATATATTGTTATGAAAACAATTACAACTTATATAATAAATTGTATTGAGTAGTACATTGATCTATATTTTACATAAAGGGTTTATTGAAGTTTATGAGATACGTAATTAATAGATGATGGTAAAAACTTATAATAATGATTAAGTGAATTGATAATGACACAGAACTTGTCCATTGATGAACTTGTTACCTAACTATAAGCTTTTACTTCCTTATTTTTAGGTTTCCACATACTGAAATCATAGGGTATAGGGTAAATGTAGGTTGGGGTCAATTTATAATTTAGAACCGTGAATTTCCATATATTTATTTAGGGTTAGTTAAGAGTTACCACACATTGATGTAACCACGTTCCTTTTTATATTCCCAGTCGCCTATCTGTAAATTTAATTTATTAAAGAAAGAGATTTTTAACACAAGTTTACAACGTAGAATCACGTTTGTTCAAACCCTTAACAGTTTGACACTTATTCCTACCATAAATAGCCCCCACCCCTAGTCATACTCACAACTATTTCTCCTCACTACACCTTATTTTAGCATTTTTTTTGTAATAATGCCAATCGGATTAAACGTTCATGAAGTTGCAACAAAAAAATTAGAGAACTTGGTGATGGTAACATTCTTCCAGGCAATGTATTCTAGTAATCCGCATCCAGAAACATAAAACGAAAGACCACTATAACATTTATTCTGGTACAAAGGTGATCTCATAAAACATCAGTAATCTCATTGTACCCAACCGAAACAACATTTCACTCTAAAAAATGATTAACCAAGATACTTATCGCAACGTAATCAACATATACGAGCTCGTCAAGCATCACCATCTTGTTGATGTCGCACCAACCAGCACCGATTAATCCTCTTAACTCCTGCACCGCAAGGACCTTGGCCTTAAGGAGAGTTCGTTATCGTCGCTAACATGGTAATGTGCTTGGGAGAGCTTATAGATGTAGGAAAGGATATAGAGAAAAGAGACAGAAATAGGGGAAATTGGTATTAAAAGGAAGAAGACTTTAACCTACTTTGTTTCTTTATCTTTTGAAATGGGAATGAACGATTGGGGATAGGGAATATAACTGTCAAAACAAAGCTTATAAATGTGCTTTTGTTCTCTCTATTTGTCTCTTTTTTGCAGGTATGGAAACCTTGAAGTGTGAATTTTGCAAGAAAAATTAAATTATTTAATTTTCGCAATTTAACTATAGATTATCGTTGCCCATTAAACATTACAAACTGTAATAAAATAATAGGATGAAGAAAAAAGTACCACAAAATTAATTTCATATGAACTAACTAATACAATATGATCAACGTAATCATTGCCTGCAAGCCTTCATGGAAAACCTCTCAATATGCCTCATTCTTAGTCAGTACCAATTATTCCAAGTCAACATTGCTTGTGTTTGTGAAGATTATTAGCACTAAAACATTAGTAGCCCAGCTGATTAAGTCTTGATCCATAACAACAAATTGCGCCACTTTCTTAACTTTTTCTACAAGACGTTAGTGAGAAATCATAATTTCCAACCATCTATAAATAGTTTTTTGGCCACAAGGCTAGACCCTACTGCTGCTGAAAATACCCTTCACTGGATAGGTATCTTGCATTATGTACGAACAGTCTGTCGATTCATCAGAAGAGCTGTCAGGTGTCTTCTCACAAATTAAATCGGCATGCCACCCCGTCTAGGCTTCTTCAGCAGCCTCAGGATCACTGTACTACAATTTAAACGTTTCTTTAAATTCATTAATGATGGAAGAGCAAGTCATCAAAATCTTTTTGTACATTTTGGAATTGAGAAGAGCTTCTGATTATAAAGAATGTACATCAATGACGGCTCACCGTATGATTTTATACAAGGAGAAAGCACTAAAAACTTAATAAATTAAATATTATGATAACAAAAAATCTGGGCAACTAAATAAAACAATCACAAAGCTAACAAAGGAAAGTACTATGAAATAAATAATAAGGAAAACTAAACAATTCAAATATACTAAATTAATTCTGATACTAAAAAAAAATCCAGATCTCGTGAATGAAGAAATGTGAAATAGAAGAAAACAGAGGATTCTTGAATTAAATTAATGTTTGATACCTATCTCAGTTAGGGTTTTTTTTATTGTAGATTAATTACTAGGGTTCTTCGCATAGAACAATCCCTTACCGGCAAAAATCAAACAGACCACCAAATAAGCGCTCGCGGTTGATTAGAAAAACAATTAGAACAAGAATCTAAAATCAAATCGTAATAGAGAAAAACGAATAATTGTAACCCAATCGTTCAGAGTATCTAATACCTTAAATCGGAGTACTAGAAAGTAAAGCTAGAAACAAACTGGACGACATAAACCGTCTCTATTGGTCTTTCAATGAGTATGATCTCATCAACAATGTATTATTTCCTATTGAAGACAAAAACTATGGTTAAGGAATAGAGTTTCACTCTTTATTGCAACTACAAGCCGGTGTCCAACGGGAGAGTACAACATATCGTCTAGCAGAACTGAAAATTTGATTGAAAATGGTTCTTCACTAGCTCAAACATACCTTTGTATGATTGAAAATTGTTCTTTACGATCAAAACGATCCCAAATATGATAATCACAATTCAATAAAAACAATGATGGATGATGTTAGGTTGATCCATCAATCAATCTATATCACAAAGTTACGAGTGATTAATAAGTGCAATGTTAATATCTAGATATTCATATGTGAATAAACCAACACCGGATATCAAAATTGAAAGATAAAAATAAACATATGACCTAATATTACTTGGAATTAAGTCAAATGACAATTAAAAAATTTTTAGTTTTTAAATTAATTCAATTTCAAAAATAATTATTTTGTAGGGCTCGGATTCCAACTCACAAATGAACGACCGAAATCAAATTTTATAAATGAGAGTATTGATACGCGGAAAATTGAACTGACTAAATAAAATTTAAATACCCTATATGAATTTGCATCATGAAATTAGCTCTAGCCTAGCAAATAAGGATCTGAACCAGCATTTGGAGGTCCGCAATATGATCTCTACCACCAGCAGTATAATTTTTAATTCTCTAGCTTACTCTTCAGTCAAAACGACATAGCTTTGGTGAAGTGGCGTTGACTCAATCTGCCGCCCAATTACTAGACGATGTGTCACCAAAGATGGGTGACGTGGGATGACGTGATTTATGACGTCATACATCTCCACCTTCTTCTGCTTTCCAGCTCGACTCGGAGATTCGAACTTTTTGGGGAGAGTCCCGGCCATCCTAACAATCTCCAATAAATCTCCTACCCTGTTTAAAACCAGACTTCTAACCCTTATCACTACTAATACTCCTGCTAGTTCCGCCGCCAAGATCTACATGCCCATAAGTCAGATCCGCGCCCTCGTTGGCATTGCAGCGTACGCCTGCGGAGTTCAAAGCTTCCTCCCCGGGAGGTCTAGTTTTCAGGCTAAGTAGGTAGGGGTAACGTTCTTCTAATCCTCCAATTCTGATCCCTTCCTTGGATTAAACTCACTCCCTTTTCTTCGATGGCATCAAGATGTAGGTTCGTCATACCGGAAGCGGCAGCGGCGGCATCTTCTCACTTCCAGACTCTTAGGTCAGTCTTACCGGACCTCCAAGCCCTCAAAACCATGCGGTTCGCTTCGTATGTAGGTCAGGAAACTAACCCATGAGTTTCATTTCGACCTTCGATTAGTTTCAGAGGTTTACCTTGTTCGCCGGAATCTGGGTGTTTTAGCCGCCGGATTGTGGGCGCTCGCAGTGGTCAACGGAGGCGGTCAACGTGGAGAAAATATTAGTTGCAGTCCCTGGAAGTTTTAGTGGTCACAGTTTGCTCATTGGACTTCTAGTAATTCTATTCAGCACATATAGTTCTAGAAATTATGTCACGGATATAGAACTTTAGAATATGACAGGTTAGTCCTTAATTGTTAATTATCACTGCCGCGACCTGTAACTTTCAGGTTGTGACGAAACATACCCAAATAATTTGCTAAGTAGTTCAATCTAGTACAAAATTCAGTTAATTTAATCCGGTTAATGAATTAACCAAAGAATCGATTCTCCCTAGGGTCTCTTAATGTATTTTACTCAAATTGTGAAAAGTACTAATCGGTGAACAAAAAGTGTGGTTTAGGTACCACGAGAACTAAACGACCAATTAAAATGAAAATGAAAAAATGCTTTAGAAGTAAAATTTGCAAGGCTCATAGAATATGATTTAGACAAATCGGGGATGAAAACTGTTTAGACTTAAAATCCCCCTAGATAATTCAAATTCACCGAAGACAGAC
This sequence comes from Linum usitatissimum, assembly GCA_030674075.2. Lineage (NCBI taxonomy): Eukaryota > Viridiplantae > Streptophyta > Magnoliopsida > Malpighiales > Linaceae > Linum > Linum usitatissimum. The sequence continues at coordinate 325,131 of JAUJYP020000165.1, read as the reverse complement.
AAATTCCATGATTTAAAATGAAACAAGATAAATTCAATAAACTGTCGCAATTCTTCTCTAATCAAATCACATGCTTTCATGACTGCTAATTTGCTACCTATCTAGTATCTCAGTCCGCTCTTTTAAGACGAAAACCTGAAACCTGCTAGGTGATTAAACAATCAAGAATTGCCCACACGACTGACTAGTTCATTCGCTCCTGGATGAGAGTTAATGTCTAACCTAGTTGTTTGATTTTGGCGTTCTAGATATGCAAGCTCTCTCGAGACTAAGACAAATCAAACAAAGATCCATTCAAGCTGATCACGCAAGAACAAAAACAAAAACAAAATCAAACATGAATTGAACTTCATCCAGCTCGCATAAATCGTCAAACGTATCAAATCATTCATTCATGAGAATTAACCTAGGGTTAATCTAATCTAAACAAGAAAAGTTTAGTTGCTCATAATCGCCAAGGACAAATCAAAATCAGAGGAGGAAGACATTGATTCTAGGTTTACACAAATAATTATGAAAAACCTAATTTTGCCGATCTTCCCGAAGAACTTGATTCGCCGTCTTGATTCTTCCATCGATTTTGAGCTCCTTGAATTTGCCTTAAAGTTTCTCTCAAATCTCTGTATTTTGCTCTCAATATCGTCCGGAAAAGTCTGTCCAATTATGAGGAAGATCTGGGCTTTTATAGAGACGATTCCTTAAGTTAAACGGTTGTTCATTACTGCGCCATACGTGGGCCAAAAGTGCGAAGCACTTTTGGTCAAATTTTTAGAGACCTCTGACTTTGAGGGTCCAAAACTGCGTTGTAAATGGACCAAAAGTGCGGCGCACATTTGGTCCGTCTCCCGCACTTGGGGATTCCCCATTCTTTGATGCATCCGATTCCTTCTTGCATATCATATAGCCCTGAATAATGCCTCGATGTCGCCGTGTTCCTGAAATCGATAAAAAACACTATGAAACAACATCAAATGGACCCCAAACGGGTCCGAGATAGTAAATCTAGATATAAGCTAGAAATGCACAAAACTTCCTAAACTTCTACTCAAACTATACAAATATGAATGGAATGTCGCTTAAATGAGGGCGATGAACACAACAAATCGAGTGTCATCAAATAATTAACCCCACACTTAAGCTTTCTTTGTCCTAAAGAAAAAAGTTGATAATAGCTGTGGAACACACCTACAAGCGAATCAAACTACTAACATGTCTAAGAAAACCCAATATCCCTCAAGCAACTCTAAATTGCTTAACATACAAGTGAACTTTTAACCCAAATTGAAATAGAAAGTAAAGGCCTCACAAGAAGTTCTCCAACTTGTCACATATCATCATAAAATGTTATACCACCCATTTAGACTTGCTCTCAACGAAATTTTGGCTTAAAGATGAAGCCAATAATGAACTCACCCGAAGTGTATAGGGACAATGTTTATGCGCTCATCATCAAATCTAAGGTGCGCACACTTGCATTTCATCATACTTTTACTTATCACATCAAGACGCATCAAACACTAATCAAGAAGTCTTTTATTCGGGGTTGTAATGTGGACAGAAAAGAGAAGAGAAGGTGGAATGACTTTGGTGGTAAGTGTACACAGTGGTGGATGACTTAAGTGTGGGGTTAATTATTTGATGACACTCGATTTGTCGTGTTCATCGCCCTCATTTAAGCGACATTCCATTCATATTTGTATAGTTTGAGTAGAAGTTTAGGATGTTTCGTGCATTTCTAGCTTATATCTGGATTCACTATCTCGGACCCGTTCGGGGTCCATTTGATGTTGTTTCATAGTGTTTTTTATTGATTTCAGGTACATGGCGACATCGAGGCATTATTCAGGGATATATGATATGCAAGAAGGAACCGGATGCATCAAAGAATGGGGAATCCCCAAGTGCGGGAGACGGACCAAAAGTGCGCCGCACTTTTGGTCCATTTACAACGCAGTTTTGGACCCTCAAATTCAGAGGTCTCTATAAATTTGACCAAAAGTGCACCATAGGTATGACCAAAAGTGCTTCGCACTTTGGCCCACGTATGGCGCAGTAATGGACATCCGTCTAACTTAAAGAACCATCTCTATAAAAGCCCAGATCTTCCTCATAATTGGACAGACTTTTCCGGACGATATTGAGAGCAAAATACAGAGATTTGAGAGAAACTTTAAGGCAAATTCAAGGAGCTCGAAATTGATGGAAGAATCAAGACGGCGAATCAAGTTCTTCGGGAAGATCGGCAAAATTAGGTTTTTCATAATTATTTGTGTAAACCTATAATCAATGTCTTCCTCCTCTGATTTTGATTTGTCCTTGGAGATTATGAGCAACTAAACTTCTCTTGTTTAGATTAGATGAACCCTGGGTTAATTCTCATGAATGAATGATTTGATACGTTTGACGATTTATGCGAGCTGGATGAAGTTCAATTCATGTTTGATTTTGTTTTTGTTTTTGTTCTTGCGTGATCAGCTTGAATGGATCTTTGTTAGATTTGTCTTAGTCTCGAGAGAGCTTGCATATCTAGAACGCCAAAATCAAACAACTAGGTTAGACATTAACTCTCATCCATGAGCGAATGAACTAGTCAGTCGTGTGGACAATTCTTGTTTGTTTAATCACCTAGCAGGTTTCAGGTTTTCGTCTTAAAAGAGCGGACTGAGATACTAGATAGGTAGCAAATTAGCAGTCATGAAAGCACGTGATTTGATTAGAGAAGAATTGCGACAGTTTATTGAATTTATCTTGTTTCATTTTAAATCATGGAATTTGTCTGTCTTCGGTGAATTTGAATTATCTAGGGGGATTTTAAGTCTAAACAGTTTCATCCCTGATTTGTCTAAATCATATTCCTGCAGTCTTGCAAATTTTACTTCTAAAGCATTTTTTCATTTTCATTTTAATTGGTCGTTTAGTTCTCGTGGTACCTAAACCACACTTTTTGTTCACCGATTAGTACTTTTCACAATTTGAGTAAAATACATTAAGAGACCCTAGGGAGAATCGATTCTTTGGTTAATTCATTAACCGGATTAAATTAACTGAATTTTGTACTAGATTGAACTACTTAGCAAATTATTTGGGTATGTTTCGTCACAACCTGAAAGTTACAGGTCGCGGCAGTGATAATTAACAATTAAGGACTAACCTGTCATATTCTAAAGTTCTATATCCGTGACATAATTTCTAGAACTATATGTGCTGAATAGAATTACTAGAAGTCCAATGAGCAAACTGTGACCACTAAAACTTCCAGGGACTGCAACTAATATTTTCTCCACGTTGACCGCCTCCGTTGACCACTGCGAGCGCCCACAATCCGGCGGCTAAAACACCCAGATTCCGGCGAACAAGGTAAACCTCTGAAACTAATCGAAGGTCGAAATGAAACTCATGGGTTAGTTTCCTGACCTACATACGAAGCGAACCGCATGGTTTTGAGGGCTTGGAGGTCCGGTAAGACTGACCTAAGAGTCTGGAAGTGAGAAGATGCCGCCGCTGCCGCTTCCGGTATGACGAACCTACATCTTGATGCCATCGAAGAAAAGGGAGTGAGTTTAATCCAAGGAAGGGATCAGAATTGGAGGATTAGAAGAACGTTACCCCTACCTACTTAGCCTGAAAACTAGACCTCCCGGGGAGGAAGCTTTGAACTCCGCAGGCGTACGCTGCAATGCCAACGAGGGCGCGGATCTGACTTATGGGCATGTAGATCTTGGCGGCGGAACTAGCAGGAGTATTAGTAGTGATAAGGGTTAGAAGTCTGGTTTTAAACAGGGTAGGAGATTTATTGGAGATTGTTAGGATGGCCGGGACTCTCCCCAAAAAGTTCGAATCTCCGAGTCGAGCTGGAAAGCAGAAGAAGGTGGAGATGTATGACGTCATAAATCACGTCATCCCACGTCACCCATCTTTGGTGACACATCGTCTAGTAATTGGGCGGCAGATTGAGTCAACGCCACTTCACCAAAGCTATGTCGTTTTGACTGAAGAGTAAGCTAGAGAATTAAAAATTATACTGCTGGTGGTAGAGATCATATTGCGGACCTCCAAATGCTGGTTCAGATCCTTATTTGCTAGGCTAGAGCTAATTTCATGATGCAAATTCATATAGGGTATTTAAATTTTATTTAGTCAGTTCAATTTTCCGCGTATCAATACTCTCATTTATAAAATTTGATTTCGGTCGTTCATTTGTGAGCTGGAATCCGAGCCCTACAAAATAATTATTTTTGAAATTGAATTAATTTAAAAACTAAAAATTTTTTAATTGTCATTTGACTTAATTCCAAGTAATATTAGGTCATATGTTTATTTTTATCTTTCAATTTTGATATCCGGTGTTGGTTTATTCACATATGAATATCTAGATATTAACATTGCACTTATTAATCACTCGTAACTTTGTGATATAGATTGATTGATGGATCAACCTAACATCATCCATCATTGTTTTTATTGAATTGTGATTATCATATTTGGGATCGTTTTGATCGTAAAGAACAATTTTCAATCATACAAAGGTATGTTTGAGCTAGTGAAGAACCATTTTCAATCAAATTTTCAGTTACGCTAGACGATATGTTGTACTCTCCCGTTGGACACCGGCTTGTAGTTGCAATAAAGAGTGAAACTCTATTCCTTAACCATAGTTTTTGTCTTCAATAGGAAATAATACATTGTTGATGAGATCATACTCATTGAAAGACCAATAGAGACAGTTTATGTCGTCCAGTTTGTTTCTAGCTTTACTTTCTAGTACTCCGATTTAAGGTATTAGATACTCTGAACGATTGGGTTACAATTATTCGTTTTTCTCTATTACGATTTGATTTTAGATTCTTGTTCTAATTGTTTTTCTAATCAACCGCGAGCGCTTATTTGGTGGTCCGTTTGATTTTTGCCGTAAGGGATTGTTCTATGCGAAGAACCCTAGTAATTAATCTACAATAAAAAAAACCCTAAGCGAGATAGGTATCAAACATTAATTTAATTCAAGAATCCTCTGTTTTCTTCTATTTCACATTTCTTCATTCACGAGATCTGGATTTTTTTTTAGTATCAGAATTAATTTAGTATATTTGAATTGTTTAGTTTTCCTTATTATTTATTTCATAGTACTTTCCTTTGTTAGCTTCGTGATTGTTTTATTTAGTTGACCAGATTTTTTGTTATCATAATATTTAATTTATTAAGTTTTTAGTGCTTTCTCCTTGTATAAAATCATACGGTGACCCGTCATTGATGTAAATTCTTTATAATCAGAAGCTCTTCTCAATTCCAAAATGTCCAAAAAGATTTTGATGACTTGCCCTTCCATCATTAATGAATTTAAAGAAACGTTTAAATTGTAGTACAGTGATCCTGAGGCTGCTGAAGAAGCCTAGACGGGGTGGCATGCCGATTTGATTTGTGAGAAGACACCTGACAGCTCTTCTGATGAATCGACAAACTGTTCGTACATAATGCAAGATACCTATCCAGTGAAGGGTATTTTCAGCTGCAGCAGGGTCTAGCCTTGTGGCCAAAAAACTATTTATAGATGGTTGGAAATTATGATTTCTCGCCAACGTCTTGTAGAAAAAGTTAAGAAAGTGGCGCAATTTGTTGTTATGGATCAAGACTTAATCAGCTGGGCTACTAATGTTTTAGCGCTAATAATCTTCACAAACACAAGCATTGTTGACTTGGAATAATTGGTACTGACTAAGAAGGAGGCATATTGAGAGGTTTTCCATGAAGGCTTGCAGGCAATGATTACTTTGATCATATTGTATTAGTTAGTTCATATGAAATTAATTTTTTGGTACTTTTTTCTTCATCCTATTATTTTATTACGATTTGTAATGTTTAATGGGCAACGGTAATCTATAGTTAAATTGGAAAAATTAAATAATTTAATTTTTCTTGCAAAATTCACACTTCAAGGTTTCCATACCTGCAAAAAAGAGACAAATAGAGAGAACAAAAGCACATTTATAAGCTTTGTTTTGACAGTTATAGTCCCTATCCCCAATCGTTCATTCCCATTTCAAAAGATAAAGAAACAAAGTAGGTTAAAGTCTTCTTCCTTTTAATACCAATTTCCCCTATTTCTGTCTCTTTTCTCTCTATCCTTTCCTACATCTATAAGCTCTCCCAAGCACATTACCATGTTAGCGATGATGAACGAACTCTCCTTAAGGCCAAGGTCCTTGCGGTGTAGGAGTTAAGAGGATTGATCGGTGCTGGTTGGTGCGACATCAATAAGATGGTGATGCTTGACGAGCTCGTATATGTTGATTACGTTGCGATAAGTATCTTGGTTAATCATTTTTAGAGTGAAATGTTGTTTCGGTTGGGTACAGTGAGATCACCTTGGTACCAGAATAAATGTTATAGTGGTCTTTCGTTTTATGTTTCTGGATGCGGATTACTGGAATACATTGCCTGGAAGAATGTTACCGTCACCGAGTTCTCTAATTTTTTAGTTGCAACTTCATGAACGTTTAATCCGATTGGCATTATTACAGAAAAATGCTAAAATTAGGTGTAGTGAGGAGAAATAGTTGTGAGTATGACTAGGAGTGGGGGCTATTTATGGTAGGAATAAGTGTCAAACTTTTAAGGGTTTGAACAAACGTGATTCTACGTTGTAAACTTGTGTTAAAAATCTCTTTCTTTAATAAATTAAATTTACAGATAGGCGACTGGGAATATAAAAAGGAACGTGGTTACATCAATGTGTGGTAACTCTTAACTAACCCTAAATAAATATATGGAAATTCACGGTTCTAAATTTTAAAATTGACCCCAACCTACATTTACCCTATACCCTATGATTTCAGTATGTGGAAACCTAAAAATAAGGAAGTAACTGTTGATAGTTAGGTAACAAGTTCATCAATGGACAAGATCTGCGTCATTATCAATTCACTTAATCATTATTATAAGTTTTTACCGTCATCTATTAATTACGTATCTCATAAACTTCAATAAACCCTTTATGTAAAATATAGATCAATGTACTACTCAATACAATTTATTATATAAGTTGTAATTGTTTTTGTAACAATATATATATTAACAAAATGTGCATTCAAATCATCACCAATTAAAATGCAAAATGAGTACATGTGAATATCAATTCTATAACTTGCATGAATAAAATAAACCAAGATCTATTACACTTGTGGGTACCTACCCAGACATGGCTCCAGAATATCCAAATTTCATGCACAATCATACCTCAATGGAGAGTTATACGACACTAAGGTCGTATTATTCAAGAATTAAACATCCTATCTCCAATATTAATCAATAGTGTTTCATGTGTTTACAGGGTAGTCATAAAGTAACAACAAATACATAAGGTTAGGCAATGAGAATGTATTAATATTAAAACCTCACCAGGAACACTAGTTACCACATAGACACAATAACCTACACTGAGAAAATGATGCATATCAATAGAGTTCTTTACACGTGATTGTTTGTAATGTATTTATCAGTATCTTATCAAATGTTCTCAAGAAGGCTTCGTTCCAATCATGGTTGCAATAAAATGTCTCTGGAATTTCATACTGTTCTAGTCGGCCGGAATATCACAATGATGATAACCATTCTCTTATCACGGGAGGACCAACATCAAGGTCTCCAGACAGACCATTCATAAATAGTCGTGAACTACACCCACCCAGATTTTCCATCCAAATTTAACTAAGAACACTAATAAAAAATGATTGATTCACAAGCAGCGGAACATTATGACCCACTATAGTGTCATTGATTATTTCTAACATTGAACATGACTTAAATTGAATTAAACAATTCCTAAATAAAAATACAATGGACAGTAGTTAACCAAAAATGAAAATATTTGCAAACACAAAACAAAAGTAATTGGTAGGTGGAATACTAGTTTTAAAGTGTTCATATATTAATTTAATAGGCCAAAATATCAGAAAAAGAATACTGAAAAGTTTTGGGTACGAAATGTTAATAGTAATTAAGATATGTTACCATTGGGTACTTTCATTAAAGAGTTTTTACAAAAATGACAAATAAATAAAAAGGGACGATAGAGATTAAATATCATAAACAGGCGACCTAGATCAAATTCTCAAAATGGGAGTATTGGTATTCTGAGAAAACTAAAGAGTTTTCCTTATACTTATACTAATAGTGCTAATATATCATTAGTAATAATAGTAAGAAATCCATCTCAAAGCAAATTTCTCTAAACCGCATCTAAGGGTAATTAAGAGATTTCTAATCAAAATTTTTAATCTTAATATTGGGGTGTAACAAGGTGAGAAAGATTATGTCTTACCACTTTATGGGTAGTTCTGTTGGTGACACATCGGACCACCTACGGTTGCAAACGCGTGTTCACGACCAAATAGGCCAGAATCTCGGCCACACCAGCAACACATCGACTCTTATGACGAGTGAGTTTGGACAGGATAGCCTACGCATCCCCTTCAATGTCCACCTGCCTAACATCTTTCTGAAAACACTATACACACGCATCGCAAACGACCAGGAGCTCCATAACATATGGGTCAAGGAGCCCTAGATACTTTCGCATGATCCCCAGCAAAACTACCCTACCAGCATTCCGAACCATCAACCCCACCGGGCTACCGGTAAGATGAGCTACTGCACCATCCACGTTAATTTTAGTGTGGGGGAAGTAGGGGTATCCAGGATGTTAGAGCACCAATCCTAGGGAAAGCGGCCTGGGGCCAGCGACGGCTAGAAGCAGGTCAGGAAGAAAGATCGAACTGGAGGGATCAAACAGCCTATAGAACTTCTATTTCTGGCAAAAAATAATTATGTGTTTGAACGCAATGAATGCACTCTGGACTTCTTAAAGACGGATTAAATACATGGTCCATACCTCTTGAAAAAAAAATTCGAATGAGGGTATTCGATGTATACGATGGCTATCTACTCTTACTCTTATGGAGGTTCTGAGAGAGCTCCAAGAACTATGACTATAGCTGAATTGCTTAGAATGATAAATAACTTGACAAGTGGTGTTAGAGTTATGGTTTTGGGAACCTCTTCTTCTGTGGCCTTCACCATCTACTTATAGCCTTCAAAAGTAACTGCTTGAGTAGATTGTTTCAACATTTAACAACGTGGGCAGTATGGCTGCTTTCCAGCAACGTGGGCAGTATGGCTGCTTTCCAGCAACGTGGGCAAAATGGGATTCCTTGTTAATCGCCTTGGGAAAGGGTGACTTGACGGACTTAGTGATCATGGGTAGGGTAGACGAGTGTGACTTTGGTTGATGTCCACAACTTGAGATGATGTATACCAGTACCTTAGACGTATGCTAGAGACTTGGGATAATGCTGTCATGGATAATGATTTGTGGCTGTAACTTGGATGTATGCCAGTGATTTGGGATGTTATTTAGCAGTAACATGGATGTCTGCTAGTGGTTTGGATGTCTGATAGTGACTTGGGGAGTCTGGTTTGAGATGTTGGATGTCTGCCAGTCACTTGGATCTCTAGTAGTGATTTGGATGTCTGGCAGTGACTTGGATGTCTACTACTGGTTTGGATGTCTGGTAGTGACTTGGATGTCTACCAATGGTTTGGATATCTGATAGTGACTTGGATGTCTGTAAGTGGTTTGGATGATATTGGTCCACACCTAAAAACCCATGGCCTAGTTTAACTTCAATTTAATTAATATACTTAATTTGGTTTTAATAAAGTGATTTAAAAATCTTAAAATTAGCCATGTGGTATTAACTAATTTTTTTTGTACACAAATGCCTCCAACAACTTAGTCCATAAAATTTATCGAGTAAGTATTAACACCAAGTACTTCTCCACAAAAATTAGTTTTATATCATAGCCTTTTTTAGTCATGGCATCCATACATCACATTACCCTTCCCTTGTTGTTGGACATATGGATTCTTAGGCTTGACAAGTCGATTGTCACTAATGTGGCAAACTCGACTTTGTCTTTTCATTAGCCACACAATGTTGGGTCCTACACTTAACACACAACCCTCCTTGGTCCTTTTTGCGACCATTTTTGGTTGTTGTGTATTGAGACTTCTCATGCATCCCCCTTTCTTTTCCATCTACTCTTGGCATATCACATGGACTCTTAGATGTTTGTTTATGGCGGGATAATTTTTGTGTTTGAAATAATAAATGCACTATATTGACATGTTAAGAATGAATTAATAACATGATTCACACTTCTTCAAACAAAGTTTGAACAAAGATGTTCGATATCTATGATGGCTATCTATTGCTATCTATAACTACTCCTATGGAGGTTCTGAGAGAGCTCCAAACTAAAAAGGCTATGACTACAAGCAAAGTACATTGGCAGCATGGCTGCTTGATGAGTTTTTTGTGAGTCTTCTTCTCTTTTGTTTGCCTTCTTGTATTTATAGGATGTCGTGAAAAGTTACTGGCACTGGAGAAGGAAACTGTCATGGAATTTACCTCCCATGTCATAAATTGTGGGCACGATCTCATCACTTCTTTAAGTGCTCTAGAATCGTGGTGTTGGTGGTTTCTTCTTTCTCTTCAGCTTTGGTATTATCTTGTTGGTGAAATATACTAGAGTGTGAATATGAGCCATCGACTGTGATGGGTTAGCAGTAGTGGTATGTATGTCACTTGGATAGCAATACTAGATGGTAATATAAAATTATTGCCAATAGACAGTACTAGGATAGCATCATGGCATTATCTATAATTATTATTGGCTTAAAGGAAACCAATAAAAATTAAATAATCGAATGTAATAGGCGTGAATAGGGATGATAAGGATGACATGATGGAAATCTTTTGTAATTATTGCCATTAGATAGTCCTGGATATCATGATGACATTATCCATAATTTTTGTTGGTAAGCTGGAAAGCAAATGGCATGATGACACTACCTTTAATTATTGTTGGCAAGCTGGAAGGCAGGGATGGCATAATGACACTAACCTTAATTGTTGTTGGCTTAACTTAAAGCCAATAATAATTAAATAATTGGTAAAAGGTGTGAATAGGATGATGGCCGGAATTACTCGGGCTGGATGGCATGGTGGCTGTAACTATAGTTCCATGGCAGAGATGGCATGGTGGCATTTTCTATAATTATTTAGCTACCAGGGATGGGATAATGGTATTATCCATAATTATTTGTCATTAGGATGACACGATGAATATATATATATATATATACATATATTTATTTATTTCATTAAAACATATTTTGTGTAAATAATGTTGATGAAACACTCTTAAATCGATCCAAACCGTCGGTAGTCGTGGTAAATTTCAGACTCCTAGGCATGCCCCCCATTTCATTTTTCATGCTTGGTGACATACCCCCTTGTGCGCACATAGCCATACTGGTTGCTTTTTACGAGCACATGTGGCTTGAGTATGTTGTGGCTTCTTAAACATACCTTCTGCTTTTCCACCATAGGTGGTGGATGACATAGTCTCTTGTCTATATTTCATTAAATTATGAATCCTATGAAAACTTTTTATAGCTTTCTCACATCGTGCCTAGTTGCATTTGCCCTCATGCCCATTGTTGGTGGTTGGTGGCATGCTCCCCAAGACACACTTAGCCCCACCAGCATGCTCACTACAAGCACGTACGGCTTAGACTTGTTATGTCTTCTTGCTCTTACTTCTTCGACACCGCATGTGGTGTGTTCTTTGATACACCCCTATTTTCTACTTTCATGGCATTATGTCCATTTCCTTTAATGGTTTTCATCAACCATACATATTGGATAGGGGCGGATCACCTCGTGATGGCAATTGATCCACATTGAATGGATCTCCACCAAGCTTCACGTTAGGAGGTTCCAACATAGCTACTTTCCAGCAACCTGGGAAAAATGGGATTCCTTGTTAACCGCCTTGGTGAAAGGGTGACTTGAAAGACCTATAGGGGCTTTGAGAACGTTAAGGAAGCTTCAGAAGGTAATCTATCTTCTTCCTCCCTTCTCAATCCCTTGATTTGAATCCTACACAGGAAAATCTTCACAAGTTAGGATTTGGGATTTCAATTCTTTGTTTAATCTTTACAGATCCTAGGGAACTGGAGTTTGAGCGCTAGGGAGGTTATTTAGATCAAACTCTACCGGGAAAGCTTTTCAGAGGTGGGGGTTTAGAGAATACTTTTCTACTTTAAGCGTTGAATTGTACTTAGGTTGTCAGGAATCTAATGTTGGGTTCTCAAGATTGTACAATAGCGTGTGATCTAATGTATAGGTTTGTGATGTGTTATGATTCAGAGAGGGGCTCTCAGGACTGTACAATATCATGTGATCTACTATACAGGGATTGTGAAACAGAGCCGGGTATTTGACTGTGTAGTAGCGTGTGATCTACTGTACATGTGGTTGTTTAAGATCAGGCATAAGCTCATGATGTTTGAAATGTGATTCACAGTTCATGTTTAGGACATGATTCAGGTTTAGCTCGATTAGCTCTCGATATGCGTTGGTCACCCACCCTTGGATTACGCAATCCCTCAGGATGTTCTACGGCTAGAAAGGACATGTCCAGTATGCCTACCAGTGGTGCTCACACGATATCTATGGTCTACGAGATGGTTTTCATGGTCTAATCCATCATGAGGCTATCAACTATAGTTAAGGGTGACCGATGAAAGGATGATGCCTACGGGACGACATGCTCACTTTATTATATGCTTATATCAGTTCTACGTGAGTTTTGGCCTAGTCACTCAGTGCTTATCACTAACCCCATCTCTATTTTTCATTGCATAATCAACTTTGGGACTTCAGGAGCAAATGCCGCCTAAGAGAGCTACACGAGCAGCGACACCCCAACCAAGTGGACGTGGGAGTCCTAGAGAGAGGTACCTTGGAGGACCTCATTATCCCTTTCATGTTTTTCAGATGTTATTATGTTTTTTGGATTTTTGGATGTTTTTAGTCATTTTAGTAGACTTATCTCAGTAGACTCATTATCCCTTTCATGTTTTTCAGATGTTATCCTATTTTCTGGATTTTTGGATGTTTTTATTCATTTCAGTAAACTTATCTCTAGTTGTTAAGTGTCCTTGTTTTGGTTGTTTTACGCTGTTAGTACTGGATTTTGAGCCATGGGTGCTCTGTTTTCATAAACTTATGTTGCTAGGCATTTTCAAGATTCAGTTATTGTATATATTTATGTTTATGTTTATTAATGAGTGGAAAGAACCCGTGAGGAAAGCTTGGGTCAAACCACGTGGTTCGATCGGGTCGTCTAGGGGCGGGTTTCACAACTGTACCAAGGTGCAAGGTGCAAGTGCACCATACCAAGCTGCATGGTACATAATGGATAACGGAAGTGCACCATACCATACTAATGTGCATGGATGCACTTCCACCATGCACTATGATCTCTCCACCTTGGTATAGTGTGGTTCCAGTATGCACAATGCACCATGGTATGGTGCAGTCCCACCATCCACCTTGTAATCTACACCTTAGTACGGTACACTTCAGCTATATACCCTGTACAATAGAATGATGCAATTTCACCATTCACCTTGTACCATGCACTATGATATGGTGCACTTCAACTATGCACCTTGGTATTCATAATGGTCAATACCACTAAAGTTTCAAAAGAATTCAACTCAAGCACCAGAGTATAAATGGATTTCAAACCCAAACCAAATTTATCCATTTTAAACTACGTAGACTTTGATCCAAAGATCCAATACGTTGGCAATCGAAATGATTAGAGTCCACCCACACAATTCTTTCTAGCTATTCGTAACGGTTAATGTCACCAAACTTTCAAAAGGATTCAACTCGAGCACCAAGGTATAAATGAATTGCAAAACCATACCAAATTTATCAATTTCGAACTATGTTTACTTTGATCCCGAGGCCCGATACGTAGGCAATCAGAAATGGTTCGAGTCCACCTATATAAAATTAGATATTTTCTGTTAAGTCTATGCTAAGTATAATCCACCAAATATCAAACTCAATATTTTCCGTTAACTCTAGGGTTAATATCATCCATCTTTGAAAAAAATTTAACTCCAGTACTAGAGTATCACTTGATTGCAAAAATCAAAATTTATCAATTCCATACTACACAAACTTTGGTCTCGAGATCCGGATACGTAGGGAATAAAAAATAATTTGAGTCCACAGAAAACAAAATCTTTCCCGTTATTCGTAACTGTCAATATAACCAAATTTTGAAAACAATTCAACTTGAGCACCAGAGTATAAATGGATTGCAAACCCAAACCAAATTGATCAGTTTTAAACTACGCAGACTTTGATCCCAAGATCCGGGTACGTTAACAATCAGAAATAATTAGACTCCACCTAAAAAAATTACTCATATTATTTGAAACGGTTAATGTCATCAAACTTTCTAAAGGATTCAACTCCAGCACCACGGTATAAATGAATTGTGAAACCAGACCAGATTTATTAATTTCAAACTACGATGTCACTAATCTTGAGGTCCGGGTACGTAGGCAATCAGAAAAGATTAAAATCCACCTTAATAAAATTTGATACTTTATGTTAAGCCTACCGTAAGTGTCATACACCAAAATCAAACTCGATATTTTTCGTTAAGTCTACGGTTAATATCATCCAACTTTCAAAAAAATTTAACTCGAGCACCAGAGTATGAATGGATTGAAAAAATCAAAATTTATCAATTCCAAACTACACAGACTTCATCCCGAGATCCGGGTACGTAGGGAATAAAAAACTAATTTGAGTCCTCCTAAAAAAATCTCTCATGTTATTCGTAATGGTCAATATCACCAAAGTTTCAAACGAATTGAACTCGAGTAGCAGAGTATAAATTGATTGAAAACCGAAACCAAATTTATCAATTTTAAACTACGCACACTTGGATCCCGAGATCCGAGTACGTAAGCAATCAGAAATGCTTAGAGTCCACCCAAACAATCAATTTTCGTTATTTGTAACCATTAATTTCATTAAACTTTCAAAAGAATTCAACTCGAGCACCAGGATATTAAAGAATTTCAAAACAAGATAAAATTTATCAATTTCAAACTATGCTAACTTTCGTCACGAGGTCCGGGTACATAGACAATCATAAAAGATTCGAGTCCACCTTAATAAAATTTGATATTTTATGTTAAATTTACTGTAAGTATCATACACCAAATTCAAATTCGATATTTAACCTTAAGTCTATAGTTAATATCATTCAACTTTCAAACAAAATTTATCAATTTGAACCTACGCAGACTTTGATCCCGAGATTCGAGTACATAGGCAATCAGAAATTATTAGAGTCCACCTAAACAATCAAATTGGTATTTGTAACGATTAATGTCACCAAACTTTCAAAAGAATTCAACTCGACCACCAAGGTATAAAAGAATTTGAAAACCAGATCAAATTTAATAATTTCAAACTACGCTAACTTTCGTCACGAGGTCCGGGTTCATAGATAATCATAAAAGATTCGAGTCCACCTTAATAAAATTCGATATTTTATGTTAAGTCTACCGTAAGTATCATACACGATATTCAAACTCGATATTTAACCTAAGTCTACAATTAATATCATCCAACTTTCAAACAAAATTTATCAAATTTGAAACTACGCAGACTTTGATCCCAAGATCCAAGTACATAGGCAATCAGAAATTATTACAGTCCACCCAAACAATCCACCATCGGTATTTGTAACGGTTAATGTCATCAAACTTTCAAAAGAATTCAACTCGACCACCAGGGTATAAAAGAATTTGAAAACCATATCAAATTTATCAATTTCAAACTACGCTAAGTTTAATTCTGAGGTCCGGGTTTATGGGTAATCATAAAAGATTCGATTCCACCTTAATAAAATTTGATATTTTATGTTAAGTCTACCGTAAGTATCATACACCAAAAATCAAACTCGATATTTCTCGTTAAGTCTACGGTTAATATCATTCAACTTTCAAAATAATTTAACTCCAGCACTAGAGTATGAATGGATTACGCAGACTTTGGTCTCGAGATCCGGGTACGTATGGAATAAAAAATAATTCGACTCCACCAAAAAAAATATGTCATATTATTCGCAATAGTCAATATCGCTCAAGTTTCAAAAGAATTCAACTCTTGCACCAGTGTATATATCGATTGCAAACCCAAACCAAATTGATCATTTTAAACTACGTAGACTTTGATCCCGAGATCCGGGTACGTTGACAATCAGAAATGATTAGACTCCACCTAAAAAATTACTCATATTATTCGTAACGGCTAATGTCATCAAACTTTCTAAAGGATTCAACTCGAGCACCAGGGTTTAAATGAATTGCAAAACCATACCAAATTTATTAATATCGAGCTACGCTGTCATTGATCTTGAGGTCCGGGTAAGTAGGCAATCAGAAAAGATTCGAGTCCACCTTAATAAAATTCAATATTTTATGTGAAGCCTATAGTAAGTGTCATACACCAAAATCAAACTCAAATATATTCCGTTAAGTCTACGGTTAATATCATCCAACTTTCAAAAAAATTTAACTTCAGCACCAGAGTATGAATGGATTGAAAAAATCAAAATTTATCAATTCAAAATTACGCAGACTTTGATCCCGAGATTCAGGTACGTAGGGAATAAAAAACTAATTCGAGTCCCCCCAAACAAATCTCTCACGTTATTCGTAATGGTCAATATCACCTAAGTTTCAAAAGAATTCAACTTGAACACCAGAGCATAAATGGATTGCAAACCCAAACCAAATTTATCAATTTTAAACTATGTAGACTTTTGTCCCGAGATCCGGGTTTATAGCCACTCATAAATTATTCGAGTCCACCCAAACAATCCTTTCTCATTATTCATAACGGTTAATATCACCAAACTTTCAAAAGAATTCAACTCGAGCATGAGGGTATAAATAAATTTCAAAACCAAATCAAATTTATCAATTTTAAACTACGCTAACTTTAATTCTGAGGTCCAGGTTTATTGGTAATCATAAAAGATTCGATTTCTACCTTAATAAAATTCGATAATTTATGTTAAGTCTACTATAAGTCTCATACACCAAAAATCAAATTCGATATATTCCGTTAAGTCTACAGTTAATATCATCCAACTTTCAAAAAAATTAAACTCCAGCACCAGAGAATGAATGGATTACAAAAATCAAAATTTATCAATTTCTAACTACACTGACTTTGATCCCGAGATCTAGGTACGTAAGGAATAAAAAGTAATTGGAGACAAATCTCTCATGTTATTCGTAATGGTTAATATCACCAAAGTTCAAAAGAATTCAACTCGAGCAGCAGAGTATAAATGGATTGCAAACCCAAACAAAATTTATCAATCTTAAACTACGCAGACTTTGATCCCGAGATCCGAGTACGTAGGCAATCAGAAATGCTTAGAGTCCATCCAAAGAATCCATTTTCGTTATTTGTAACGATTAATGTCACTAAACTTTCAAAAGAATTCAACTCGAGCACCAAGATATTAATGAATTTCAAAACCAGATCAAATTTATCAATTTCAAACTATGCTAACTTTCGTCACGAGATCCGGGTACATAGATAATCATAAAAGATTCGAGTCCACCCTAATATAATTTGATATTTTATGTTAAATTTACCGTAAGTATCATACACC